>JAMKCH010022648.1:0-71730 GCA_023653785.1 Ophioderma brevispina | reverse complement strand
TGATGGAAATTGTAATGATGAACAATATAATTGACATCAAAATAGGATGAGAAAAGCAAATATAGTGTTATGCCTTCATTTCAAAATCATTACTGTACCTTTCAGACTCAGTTATTTACAATTATTTTGGAAAAAATGGCATCAAAAGTAATTGTAGGCAAAAACTAGACTTTACAAGAATCAATTTGTAACTCTGTAAACTGCACATTTTATTGGATTAGTCATCAATCCATTTCATCATTTATTATGAACATATTTGGTTTGAATTACACTATTTTAAACAATGTTAAGAGACTAAACCATGTAGACGGCCGGCCAAAGGACCAAAATAAGACTTTTGATGGTGTTGTTTGTTACAACAGTCCAACATAGTGGATTCATATCACCATGGGATATACATCAACGTATGGGGTGTTGGCCTTTCTACATTTTTTATTTCAGGGTAAAAAATGGTCAAAAAAGGTCAAAATAGTCAAAAATAGGTAAATCAGTCAAAATGCACTCCTTTCTTGAAATAATCTATCAGAACATGGTCAAAATAGCCAAAAAAGGTCAAAATTGTCTAAAAATAAGTAAATTAGTCGAAATACATTCCTTTCTTAAGGTAGGATCATCAGATAAAATGGTCTTACAGAAAAATGACCATAAAATCAAAACCCCTGAATCAATTTAGTCCAAACTTGACTATGGTAAGGATTGAACTCTCCTCCACAATTTTTTTGCATAATTTTCAAGACTGTGTGATTTGTTTTAGTGTTTTTATTTATTATTTATTTTTTTAAATTCCCTAATTTTTACAATAAATAATTGTTCCCAGCCTAAATGGAAGGTGTTTTTAAGCTGAAACTTTAAGGATGTGTGTATAAAAAAATACCTAAAATCTCAGGTTGGCTTTTTGGAATCAAGTGTTTAATTCTTTAGAAAAAAATATTTTAGGGAAAATTAAAAACACCTATTCAAATAAAACACTCAATCTGCAAAATCTAACATGAGAATTTTCTAAATTTGATATCCTTTCATATGACACCTTATTCATCACCAAGGGAGTTGTAGTTTCTTCTAGGAAAAATTATGAAAAAAGTGAATACTAAATGTGTAGTTTTTCACAAAATTGCCCCATTTTGTTCTTTTTCTATACTGCCAAAACCAGCTTCTGTACAAAGTCTATGGGAATTTGGAAACACATTTCGTGACATATCTCTAAAATGCCTTTTTGGAAAAAAATTAAAACTTGGCACACATTTCTTTCATCAATACCAACATTTTATGAGAATTTTAACAAGATCTGGGCACGAAGCCGTAGCCGATAATCCTACCTTAAAATAATCGATCAGAACATGTCCATTTACCTTCAAAGGAGTCATATTTAAGTGGATAAAATCGAAGCCATTTCAATTTTTTAATTTTGGCGTCAAAATGGCCAAAAAAGTAAAAATTGTCCAAAAATAGGTAAATCAGTCGAAATACATTTATTTCTTAATATAATCAATTAGAACATGGCCATTCACCTTCAAAGGAGTAAACCTTTTGTTTTAGAGTAAGCCTAATCTATGATGCAATGTTTGGAATTGTAAACTAGATTTTTTTTTCTGCAATGTACGTGCTTTGTTGGATGTTT
Organism: Ophioderma brevispina; assembly: GCA_023653785.1. Lineage (NCBI taxonomy): Eukaryota > Metazoa > Echinodermata > Ophiuroidea > Amphilepidida > Ophiodermatidae > Ophioderma > Ophioderma brevispina. The sequence goes on along the minus strand of JAMKCH010022648.1, from coordinate 70,112 downwards.
GTGTTGTGGTCATTTTGCTATTATTGTTTATTAATAAATAGTCAGCCCTGTGGGTACCGACAAAAGACAAAAAAAACCTTCAAAGGAGTCATATTTAAGTGTATAAAATGGAAGCCATTCATATTTTTAGATTTTGGGGTAAAATTGTCCAAAAAAGATCAAAATTATCCAAAAATGGATACCTTAGTCCCACTACCTTCGTTTCATAAATTTTTTCAAGGAAACATTTGCTGTTACATCTCAAGGAAACGTCAATAAGTACCTTTAGTGCTTGTCATTCTATTTTTCATACTTTTGGATCAAAATGACCAAAATAAGGTCAAAATTGTCCCAAAATGGTTAAATCACTTACATCCAGAGTTGTCATAAGTGGATATTTATAAAGCTAGTTGGCTTGACAGATTTTGGGGTGTAAATGGCCAAGATCATATTTAAAGGTTTTGCCTTTTCATCAGGTTTTAAAAGGGTGTGAGCCATTTAACTACAGATTTATGAGTCAAAGTGGAATAAATGGGGACCAAATTATCCACAATGATCTACAAAATCAATTAAATGTGGTGAAATAACGAAAGTTATCACTTTGCTACTCCTGACATCTGTCTTCTTTTGGCACAGTAGGTGAAAACGAATATGACATGGTTTCAGATTCGACTAGTCACGGTGGGAAAAAACCGGCAAGAAGGGAAGCTTCATTGCCGGAAATACTGCCGACTGGGGAATTTTTTGTGACGCAAAAGAAAGAAGAGAAAAAAATAAGGAAATAATCACGGAAAATTGTGATATAAACAAGGGGAAAAACTAGAAAATAATCAAGGGAAACAACGCGTTAAAATAAACCATTAATTGAATAATAAAAGTAGGAAAATGAGTCTTGAGTACCATTGTGTTTATTTCTTGATAAAATCTGAGACGAAAAATAGATACGTCTCGGATAAAATCCCCACAAACTATAGCGCCAGAAAGCCGACCCTCATCAATAGCAATGTCTAATCAATGTCATTCAGCGCACGTTTGTATCCACTTTAGGAGCGCGACAGTATCAACCGGTCGATTTGTGTATTTATTTAGGAAATGGTTTCGTTGAAAATAATTTTTAAGCGAAGACAAAGAATTAACCATCGTGTCTTTGTACGATTAATACATATTGTTGATTGAATCTGTAAATTTTAATATAAAAATTAATAAAGGATTAAAAAAATAAACTTATTCCCACGTGGGCTTGAAATCTAGCAAAATATGACATCAACTGCATAGCCAAAATGGGTGATGGTGCTGTCTACACACAGCTCGTCTTCCATCACTTGTGTGAAAATAAACATGGGACGGCTTGAAAACAAATATTTTCAAAAGTGCAAATCAGCAAACAGTCAGAACTTGATATTATTGTGTAAGTAATCTTAGCCTCTCCGTGTCTTTGCTTGTAGGCCTTTCGGGTAAATTAAGGGTCGATTTGGGAACAATCTATAACGATCTGAGCTTACCATATCGCTTCAAAAGTGTTAAAATCGCACCAATAGCTTCAATTGCAACTCGATTTTTCAAAAAGCTTCAGCTTCTGAGGGGGGAGATCCCCCTCAGACACCCCCCCTCCCCCCCCCCCCCCCCCCCCGTTGCGCTAACACTCCGCGCATGGCTGCAAACAGCCGTATAAGCCGCGGGAAATCTTGACTTTCCTTTGCCGGGAAAAATATTTTTTCCAGCCGTGCGACCTACAATGTAGGTTTTAGTGCCAAAATGTAAAAATTTGAATGTGCTATAACAATGAAATAAAAACATCTTTTTCTAGGTTAAAATTTGGTGTGAGAATCCCCAATCTGAAGTCCAAAATGCAAAATGTTGAATGCGTTCCGAGATAAATCGTCATTTTGGGGTAATTGCTCACTGCCGAGCCCCATAGAAACCTATGGTATTTTGCTGTAAAAAAAAAAAAAATAAAATTGCATCTTGCTTGAAAAAAAACAATTTCTAAATCTTTTGCATTTTGACAAAATTAATTACTATATTCTTGTGGGACTATGTTTTGAGCATAATCGATCAACTTTTCAACATGTTCGCCCTTTTTCTTATTTTTTTTCAACGGGTTCTCGAAACGCTCAATTTTAGTAAATTTGGATTCGCAAATTGAAAAAAAAAAATTTTCCAAATTTAGACAGGTGAAAAAATTAATGCCATAACTATGTGGGACTTGCGTTTGGGTGCATAATCAGATTAATTTTTCAATCCTCTACTCTTTTTAATTTTTCATATGCTGCCAATGTTTATGAACACAGTATTTTTTTTTTTTTCGCGTCCCTGACAACTCACGGGGTAGAGAACATTTTTGGCATTTTTGGAATTTTCCTATACCTGAAATGAACCAAGTTTAGGTATCAATTTGACGCTCATGAAATTCTGCATAAATGGTACATGTAAATCATCACTGTAGCCCTTCCTTTTTTTTTTTTTTTTTTTTTTTTTTTTTAAAAGCAAAATTTTTGTTCGAAGTGCTAAATTTTTGAATTCGTTTGCACTACATGTCCAAAAATTTGAATGGTTCTTTGTGAAAATTATGAAAATGTTAATAAAACAAATACTTAATCCATAAGTTAGTAACTTTAACTGATATATTAACATTATAAATTGGTCATTATATGTATATTGTAGACTCTGCGAGTATTCAAAGTTGGTAGGTGAAAATTTGTCACCCAGAAAAGTGTGATTTTCTGACGAAAATCGGCCACAATCAATATTTGTAGCAAAACGGTGTATGTTACAGGTTTTTGATTAAAAATTCATATCTTACTAGGAACAAATTACCCAGAAAGACATCTTAACAATTAAACATGGTTATTTTTTGCTCCTATAAAGATGATTTTTTCCATTTTTTGTTGGCCACTAAAACCTCAGTCCAATTCTGAAACCATGTCATATGCGTTTACATTTCACATGGTAAATAGACTGCTAGCGGCTAGCCAGTCATAGATTTCAAAGTCTAGATTTATCAAAATCAACTAAAATGGGAAACCAATTGATAAAACGTGTGATTTTGTCCTTATTTTTTAATTATTACCCTGTGAAATTATATAGATTTCTATTGAATATAGTTGTTAGGGCCAGGGTGTTGATTTTCTATATCTTGGATCTAAGTTTAAATGGACAAAATTACCTGACTTTATAATCAGCTAAATTACTTTTTTATGATTTTTAAACAACATCTTAATATTGTAACATATGTTTTTTAGGGCTATACATTAGATTAGCCAACTTAGATATTGAATAAAAAATCAAATTAAACTGATAATGTTCTTTGAAATTATAAGTCCACATTCTGAAGAACACAAATTACTACATGTTATAATCAGTTTTATACCTTGAATTTTGGTTTTGATATGCAAGTTGATATTTTTTCCTCTATATCTGGTTGTAAATTGGAAATTGTTAAGTAATTCATTCCACGAGAATTTACTCTAGGCTACTCACAAGGCTTTTTGTAAGTTTAGTATTGTGTTATATACAGTGATCTATCAAGGGTTTAAGCATATAGGCGGCTCTTGTTTTAAGTTTGGACCTGAGTTTGATCAATATTAACAGCTAAAACATTATCCATCAAGCTTGTCCCATTCTGGATAGATTCACAGGCCCTAGTGTCAGTGGTGGATTTAAGCATTAAATAATCCAATAGGCCTAACACACACAAGAACCCTTTCATTATTGCCACCCAAGAATATTTTATGGCACATTTTTAAATTATTATGCAATGTATGGCTCTAAAACTCTATATTTATGTTAAACTAGTCAATTGCCATCACCTAGTGCTGAAAACCGCATGAAAATCCAATATTCCTAACTTTTTAGCGCAAAATCGGGTTTTAGCCTATACATTTTCTATGGAAAAAACCCATTTGGCCGATTCGTGGACGTTTATGATGTCATTGTGACGCTATACTAGGTATATTAGTACTTGTTTGGTATCAATGGAAAGAGGAGGACCATAGCTATCCATTGGTATCAAAACCATAAACATTGGGACAAGCATTATGTATATGCAAAAAACACAATTTGTTTGAAAATTGAGGGCGCCCTCATCGGGAAATCTCTGAGTCGGCCTTTAAATGGGAAACCAATTGATAAAACGTGTGATTTTGTCCTTATTTTTGTGTCGTCTGCAAGAATTGCAGAAGGCACATAGGGATTACTCTGGCGTATGTCTGTGTGTCTGTGTATCTGTGTGTGTGTCTGTGGTCAAAATGTTAACCCTTAATATATTGCATGCCGTATGAGTTCCGTAAGGGCCATGATGATGTAACTTGGTGGAAAGGAGTGGGTGGGGTGGGGTGACATGTTGGTGACCTCATGTGACCTTCGTGACCTCATGTGACCTCTGGCCCCATTCACAAACCGCGACGGCAGACGACACTCGCGGTCCGGGGACCGCGATGTATTTTTTAATTATTACCCTGTGAAATTATATAGATTTCTATTGAATATAGTTGTTAGGGCCAGGGTGTTGATTTTCTATATCTTGGATCTAAGTTTAAATGGACATTGTTAAGTATATCATTCCACGAGAATTTACTCTAGGCTACTCATAAGGCTTTTTGTAAGTTTAGTATTATGTGTTATATACAGTGATCTATCAAGGGTTTACGCATAGGCGGCTCTTGTTTTAATATTGGACCTGGGTTTGATCAATATTAACAGCTAAAACATTATCCATCAAGCTTGTCCCGTTCTGAGTAGATTCACAGGCCCTAGTGTCAGTGGTGGATTTAAGCATTAAATAATCCAATAGGCCTAACACACGAGAACCCTTTAATTATTGCCACCCAAGAATATTTTATGGCACATTTTTAAATTATTATGCAAGGTATGGCTCTAAAACTCTATATTTATGTTAAACTAGTCAATTGCCATCACCTAGTGCTGAAAACCGCATGAAAATCCGATATTCCTAACTTTTTAGCGCAAAATCGGATTTTAGCCTATACATTTTCTATGGAAAAACCCCATTTGGCCGATTCGTGGACGTTTATGATGTCATAGTGACGCTATACTAGGTATATTAGTACTTGTTTGGTATCAATGGAAAGAGGAGGACCATAGCTATCCATTGGTATCAAAACCATAAACATTGGGTGCTTTATAAGAAATTCTCGAGGGGGAGGTGGCAACCACCCCAACTTTGGTAAGACGAGGGTTAAGGTATTTTGAAAAAGAGTGTTTTGACTAATTTATTAGTTTTGGACAAATTTGAACTTATTGGCCATTTTGACCCTACAAAGTGTCAATTGAAATGGCTAGCACTCTATTCAATTCATTCTAGTTCTTTGGGAAGTAACCTGTACATGTTCCCATTAAGATCATTGAGAAAGGAAGGCATTTTGACTCATTTAGGGATTTTGGACAATTTTGCTGTTTTTTGCCAATTTAACCCCAGAATAATGTAAATTGAAATGGCTAGCACTCAATTGTGTTCCCTTGGGATGTACACCCACATGTTCTGATGAAAAAAATGAGAAAAGAAGGCAATATGATTGATTTACCTATTTTTGGACTATGTTGGCCTTTTTTGGCCATTTTTTACCCCGAAATTAAAAAATTAGAATAGCCAACATCCCATACGCTATTGTATGTCCCATGGGGATGCGGATCCATATGGTTGGATGCAGACCTCGAATTACTTGGGTGCACACATGCACATATGCATGTAACTTTCCTTGGTGCATGTAAAGTTCCTGTTCTACATGCACAATGTGCATGTAAATTTTATGTGTATGAAAAAAATGAAAATATCTAGTTTCACAATTCTGATTTTAGCATCTTTATTATCAGATACCAAGGGGATTTTCCAGTCTTCAAAATTACATAGACAATGATAAACAAACCATCAATAACCTTTGGAAGATCCCTGAAATCCCCTATTTTGGCTAGCTTCTGAATACTACACAGGGACCACAGGATTTTGAAACTGAGTACAAAAAACGGAAGCAGGTCTGCATTGCCATGGATAGCAAATATGCAGCCACATACATTTAAAGCCCGATTTTGTGCACTGTTAGCACTTGCTTTGGTGCCATGTACGTTTTCCACATTGCATGCACAAAATTCGCGTAGGTGTTTTATTTTGTAATTCAAGGTCTGGTGGATGTTTTGTAAGCAATACAAGCTGTCAAAGTGTTGTCTGATCACTCTTTTGCCTTAGCCTTGATTCAAGGCTTCCGCCTAAAAGAACTGACAAACTTGTTATTTTTTCACACTGTACTGATTCTCAATTATTTTGAACATTTTAGGCTACCCTGTCTATAATGAAAGATTATAATGATAATCAAATAAAAAAAGGTAACTGCCTAGTGGTCTGTTGTCCACAATTCCTGGATCCGTTCCTACTAGGTCTAGACATAAAACCAACCACAACTACTAGGGTAGCTAGACCACCTCCTTTGCACCCCCCCCCCCCTAGAACTAACCAAACCACTTTTTTTAGGTTCCTTTTATGACCCCACAACATAATCAGATGTTCCCAAAATTTAAAAGTGGCCCCCGGGGGGGGGGTTTATTCAAGTGGCGTCCATATGGGCCGCCAAAATAGGGGTTTTTTCACTAAAATGAATAAAACCAAGCTATAAAAAAATCTTAATTGTCAAGAAAAATCAACGGTGATCAGACTATTCGAGTCATAATTAACATATCTGTGGCCTACAAGATTTCTTCAAATATTATAAATTCAAAATGGCGTCCAAAATGGCCGCCAGAAATAGCATTTTTCACTAAAACTATAAAAACAAGTTAGTAAGAACGTAATTGGTAAGAATATTCAATGAATGAAAGTCTTAGGTGATAATGCCTACATCTGTGCCTAAAATACTTTCATTCACATATTTTAAATTCAAGATGGCGTCCAAATGTGCTGCCCGAAATTGAGTTTTTTACTAAAATGCATTAAAAACATGCGGTATATAACGTAGTGTCAAGAGGTTTTCAATTAAATGAATACCTCTGTACCTAAGAGATTTTATTAACATGTTTGAAATATAACGTGAACTTCACATGGGCCTGCAAAATGAGCCAAAATGGCCGCCAAGTGGACTTTTCCACTACAAGATGCGTCACAGCCACACAAATACCCAGTGACTCTAACTGACAGCATTTAAAGTGAACTATCTACAGAAAAATCATAAATTATCTTCACTAAATATATAATATATATTAAAAAAAAAAATTATATATATATATTAGAATCAGTAGTGCTAAAGGGTACGCACATTACCGGTACATTTAAAATCAATTTTTATTAAGTGGCCATAGGCCTAATCAATAAGAACAAGTCAATTGGAAAGAAAGAAAGATCAAGAAGAAGAAAGCCTCAAGAGAGAACTCGCCGGGAATCGAACCCGGGTCAAAAAAAAAAAACCTTTTTTCTTGCCTAATACAGTTGGTGTTACCATCTACAAACACACGAGTCCCACAAGGCTGAGAACGACTTTTGAGGTGATATAGTTAAATCGCTATATAGGTGGCGCCGGTACCAGTATATGTTATGAGATTCAAAAAAGGCAATGTCTATGCGGTAAGTTAATATTATCATAGTGCTAAAGGGTAGCACATTCCCTACCACATTTTAATTATTTTTTTATTAAGTGGCCATAGGCCTATCAAGACGAACAAGTGAATTGGAAGAAAGAAATATCAGGAAGAAGAAAGCCTAAAAGAGCACTCTTGCCGGAATCGAACCCTGGTCACTTGCGTCACATGACAAGTGTGTTCCCTCTACACCCACAGGTCCAACACGGCTGAGATTCAACTTTTGCGGTGATATAGGCTAATAAACAGCTATATAGTTGGCGCGGTACAGTATTGTATATTAGATTCAAGGATGGCGCTTGTCTGTAAGTTCATATAGAATCATAGGTGCTAAAGGGTAACCACATTTTAAAGTATTTTTTTAGTAAGTGGGCCCATAGGCCTATCAGAAGACCAAGTCAATTGGGAAAGAAAGAAAGTCAAGAAAGAAAAAAGCCTCAAAAGAGCACTCGCCGGGAATTGAACCCGCGTCACTTGCGTACATGACCAAGTGTGTTTACCCACTACACACTAGTCCCCACGGCGAGATGCAACTTTTTGAGGTGATATAGCTATAACAGCATCTATAGGTGGCGCCTGTACAGTATAGGTAATGAGATTTCAAGGATGGGCGCTATGCGGTAAGTTTAATATAGAACATATGTGCTAAAGGGTCGGCACATTACCGTACATTTAAAGTAATTTTTTATTAATGGCCATAGGCCTAAAAAGAAGAACAAGTCTACTTGGAAAGAAAAAAAGATCAGAGAAGAAGAAACCTCAAAATGAGCACTCGCCGGGAATCGAACCCGGGTCCTTTCGTACATGACAAGTGTTTTAACCATCTACACCACGAGTCCCAACACGGCTGAGATGCAACTGTGAGGTGATATAGCTTATACAGCTATATGGGGCGCCTGTACAGATAATTTATATTAGATTCAAAGATGCGCATGCGGTAGTTAATATAGATATCATAGGTGCTAAAGGGTACGCACATTACCACATTTTAAAAAGGAAATTTTTTTATTGCAGTGCCATAGGCCTATCAAAAGAACAAGTCCATTTGAACTAAAGAAGATCAGAGAAGAAGAAAGCCTCAAAAGAGCACGCGCCGGGAATCGAACCCTGGTCACTTGCGTACATGACAAGTTGTTAACCATCTACACCACTAGTCCCACACGGCTGAGATTGCAACTTTTGAGGTGAAATAGCTATAGCAGCTTATAGCGGTGGCGCTGCCAGTATCTGTATATTAGATTCAATGATGGCGCTATGCGGTAAGTTAATATAGAAATGCATAGGGGTGCTAAGGGTACGCACATTACCACAATTTAAAGTAATTTTTTATTACGTGGCCATAGGCCTATCAAGAAGAACAATTCAATTGGAACGAAAGAAGATCAGAGAAGAATAAAGCCTCAAAGAGCACACTCGCCGGAATCGAACCCGGTCACTTTCGTACATGACAATTGTGTTCAACATCTACACCACGATCCCAACGTGGAGATGCAACTTTGAGGTGATATCTATACAGCTATAAGGTATATATATAAACATATATACTATATACATTATAAAGGGTTTGGAGTCTTTAAAATATGGGTCTAGGGAACTGAATTTGGTATTTTACTTGTTAGAGAACAAGTTTTCCGGCTTGATTTTTATCAAAATTGAGGTATTAATTAAAAGTGGTCAAGACAGAATTGGGCTTACATAACATGTGGTGGTCCCTGGAACTTAAATAGGCTTAAAATGGAGTCTAGTGGCAACGGAAAATCGGTCGCCTGAAAACGAGGGTCTTATGGGCGCACATACCCATACCACCTTTCAATGTGAATAACTCCCGGGTCCTACAGTAGCTTATTTAACCGTCCAATTTTTGAGTCACTCCAAGATAAGGTACTCGCCCTCCATGAAATTGCCTGCACTGAATAAGCAAGACCTGATGTATTGTATTGTTACCCAACACAAACATGGCCCATTCACAAGCATTTTGCCATTAGTACAACAGACCCATAGATCGTGCGATCCGCACTACAAATATCAACAACCTTCACCTGGCAAAGCATTAACCTTGCCCTCATGATGGAGGTTTTGTCATCGCACTCCAAAAAGATGGCTACAACCGTTCCAAGGATCCATGGGGGGGTTCTTTTAGATTTTACCAGACCTGACCTTCTATCGCCACTAGAAATGGGCATCAACGCCAACATCAACCAGCCATCGGTGTTTTATCACTCAAGGAGACAATGTGAGAAATTATCTTACACCCCATATTCAAGTTTCAATACTCATTGCTATACCCACTGCGTCAAAGGAAGCTGTTTTCATATCCTGATTGTGTGGCCGTCAGCTTGAGTTATATGGTTGCAGAAGAAAACGCAATCTGAGTTGAAATAATTTCCTCTGGTGTTTTTGCAGTGTGATGACGCCGATTGCAGAAGGTTAGGTTTTTGTTAAACTTCTAATAGCACCCGATGGTATCCATGGAATAATTTTAGCTCTTTGGAATGCGTTGACAACATTGCAGGCAGGTTATCCTCTTCCAGGTGAAGTCTCGATATTTGTAGATTGGACAAATGTGCCTCTGGTAAGTGTAAATCTGTAACGCTGTAGATGGCAATGTTTGGATTTGGCACAATTAAGAATCACATTATTTTGCTTCTTTCATCCGCGCCTGGGGGGGGGGCTAGTTCCTGTCTCGTACTCATATTAACTGTTAAAGTAAAAAGGCCAACAAACAACTTGGTAAGAGACAACACAAGCTGGGACTCTTTAGAAAACATCAAAGAAATGGAAGTCCCCAGGACGGCAAAAGTCCTTATCTCCTATATAGCAAAAATATCAAGAACAATAGGTGGGTCATCAACACTTGACGGCCTGGACAGGAATCAGTAATAACAGGGGGAAATTTTAGAAATCAAAAGAATGGACGTGCCGTCTGCAGCGCAATATAAATGGATATTCATTTAACGTGGTAGCTCATTTTGGAATGCATTGACAACCATCCTCCATCATGAGGGCAGTTTCTTTTTTCTGCCAGGTGATGGTTGTTGATATTTTGAGTTAGACAAAACGCTTCCTGTGGGTCTTGTAATTCTGCAAATGCTTTGAATAGGTCATGGATGTACAATAGGATACCCATTTTCTTTGCTTAAGTTTATTTTTGTTGTTGTAATGCATTTTAATGGAGAAAAGTCCACCTGGCGGCCATTTTTTTTCCATTGTGCGCCATTTTTGATTCCAGTTTCATTTAAAACGCGAATAAAATTGAGTTATCATCTGAATCTTATCATGAACATCTCGCAATATAAGTTTTTACATCTGGTTTTGTTAATTGTATTTTTGAGTAAAAAATACCCTTCACATTGTCCTTGAATGTCCACCGATTGCTGGTTGATGTTGGTGTTATGCCATTTCTAGTGGTACTAGACAGGTCAAAGTCCTGGTAAACTTGTAAAGCACCCCCACCACCCTCCCCCGATGGGATCCTTTGTAAACGTTTGTAGCCTCTTTTTGAGATGCGTTGACAAACATCTTCCATCATGATTGAGGGCCGGTTTTTATCCTCTTTCAGGTGATGGATTGTTGATAATTGTCGTTTGACGAACGCCTCATTATGGTTCTTGTAATTCTACCAATGCTGTGATAGGGCCATGTTTTGAATGTTGGTAACAATAGGATGCACATGTATTATTTTTCTTATGCAGTGCAGGCGATTTCCTGGAGGGGGAGTACCTTATCTCTGACTCAAAACTTGATTGTTAAATACTACTGTAAGTGCCCGGGGTTTTTACCACCACACATTGAAAGGTGGACTGGGTGTGGGCACGCCCCATAAAAGACACCTCGTTTTCAATAAGGCCGATTTTCCGTTGCACAGACTCGTCCCATTTTAAGCCTATTTAGTTCCAGTGGACCAGGACCCCACATTTTATGCAAGAATCTGTTCTTGACCACATTTTGACATCAATTTTGATAAAATAAATCAAGCTCAAAAACCCTGTTTCTGACAGGAAACTACCCAATACAAGCTATCCATATAGTAAAAGTTGCAATGTAAACCTAACCTGTTATAGTCCCTTGTCCTTTTGTTTGCTGTGACGCATTGTACTGGGAAAGTCCACTTGGCTGCCATTTTGCAAGCTACTTTTGCATTCCACTTTATCTTTCACAAACATGTGCAATAAACTTATTCTATTTACAGATGTATTACATTATAGCTTGAAACTATTGAAAACCTCTTGACAATTACTTTAACCGCTCTTGTTTTTTAATGCATTTTAAGTAAAAACCGTCTATTTCGGCACCATTTTGGAACGCCATCTGAAATTTAACAATATTGAATGAACTATTTAGGCACAGATGTACTCATTATCACCTAAGGCTTATCATCTCATGGGAAAAAATCTTCTTGACAATTAAGTTCTAATACTTGTTTTAATACTTTTATAGTGAAAAAGCTATTCTGGCGTCCATTTTGGACCCATTTAATTTAACACATGTGAATGACTTCATTATTATTTATAGGGCCCCAGAAGGGAGTGCCAGGAGCCCCGAAGAAAAGAGGTCAAGCATCATTGGAGCGTCGGACAAGGACGTTCGTGAATAACGTCTTTAAAAAAATACTTTGTGAGTGAAAAATGCATCTGTAGCGGGGGCCTTTTGGGACGCCAATTTTGAAATTTAAAACTTGATTAAATTATTTAGGCACCGATATGTTAATTATGATCTCATATGTTTATCCCGTTGTTTTTTCTTGACAATTAATTTTTTATATCTTGTTGTTAATTCATTTTAGTGACAAAACCCCTTATTTGGGGGGGCGGCCATATTGGACGCCATCTTGAAATAAACCCCCTGGGGCCACTTTTAAATTCTGGGAACATCCTGATTGTATTTTGGGGTCATAAAAGGAAACTAAAAAAATTGGTTTGGGGGGGGTTTAGTTCTAGGTGGGGGTGGCACGTGAGGTTTTTCCTCGCTCCCCCTTAACACCCTGTTGGTCATTTGTTCCTTGTGCCCTTTTTGATATCATTCTCTTCCTTAGCACAGCCTTGATCCATTTTGCTTTGTTGTGGTTTTAAATTTTCCCCCTGACAAAACTCCTATAAAATTTGCAAATGCAGAAAAAGTCTGACAGACTGGACAAGGCGCTCTGCCTGAGTTGAACCTTATTGAACTTGCCAGTGGAACAAAATGGGAACAAGCCGGTGAATTGAAGACGCTTTTTTAATAAGAGTGAATTCTTGCCATTTTTTTAGGACGGCGGGAATTTGATCCACTTCTTGAAAATAAATAACATTGTATCAGATGTGTGAAACAGATATAAGGTTGGTAGAGCGCCTTGACCAAGCTATTTTTGCCGCAATGCCGGCAGTCTAATGTTCTTATGAGAATTTGTGGCCCTGTGCAAATACCTAGTATTTCGATCACTTCCTAACAAAAATCTGCAGGTTACAATGATTCATCTTATCTGTTATTTAGTATCGTTTCGAAAAGAAAAGGTGCATAATCATTTGTCAAAATACACTTATTTTGACTGATTTTCAGGCATTCAACATCACTTTAAGAACATTTTTTTTTTTCATGGTTAACATTGTTGACTTTTGGCAGGAATGACAACACTTTTTAACCTTATATTCATTGAAAGAGGTCATAATACATGGAAGTATTGTTAAATACACAACCATCATGCCGTTTTGTTTAGAGGGAAAGCCATTTTTTGGTGTCAAGTTTTCAAGAAGACTTTCTTTTTTAATCCACAGTTCCATTTGGATATTAGACCCCATGTTTAATGATTTTGGGAGTTGGGAACATGTTGGTGAATGGAAGTGCGGCTCACAGAAGCTTGCAAATCAGTATGTAATTTTGCATGGGCTTAATATTGCATTGCGCAAACAGTTACCTTTCCCTCTGTGTTGGTATCAGCAGTGTTGTTGACAGACATGTTGTTGACCAAAAGTTGTTGACAGCACGGTTTTAATTTCCTGACTTAGCGGCACAAAATAAGCGTAAAAATGTACACATGAAATTTGGGAAGGAGAGTAACAATAATGCCTTGCAAATGGCTAGTACACCTGCTTCTATACAATGCATTATTGCAGATGACACGCACCTTCCTCTGTAATATATAGTTGTGATGTGCAAATGATATTTTAAAATTCTTGGTTAGACTTTCCAACTTGTACATTACATTATCGAAGAGGGTATTGTTTTTTAGCCTCGCCATGTGTTCCTAGCGGGTTCATATCAACAGGCCGACAGCATTATTTGAGTAGAACAACGAGGTGCAGCCGAGTTGGGTTATGCTAAAATAGTGCAGAATAATAATGCCGATCACGATGAGACCCTATGGCATTTTTGTTTTCATTAAAGCATTAACTTGTACAAATGATACGGTCATACACAAAGAATAAAGTGAAGTTAAAAAAAAACAATGAAGCGGTTGTGTGATACTTCTTTCGGGCAGTTTACAAACAAGGCTCTCCTACAAGTCAAAGATTTCTGGCAGAGAGTAACAAAGACCCCCTTTTCATTCTACCGACCTGGGTCATTGGGAATGACAACAAAACATGGCACAGGGAACTAGATAATTTAATATGTAAAATACTATTTAAAGTGGGATGGCGGCCGATATTTCAGTCTATATTTTGTCTATGTTATAGAATGGGCCTTCACTCCCCAACCCCATCTGTGAATTTGTGCCGATATTTCACCGTTTTTAAGTGCGAGCTTAAAACGTGATTTGTAATCCCTATAGAGAGAGTACTGTGTATTAACTTAAAAAGGGTCGACCAAAATGGAGCATACTTTTGCTCATAACATCCAAACCAAACGCCCTTTAGTAGCCACTAAGATTTCACAGGGTAAATTAGGAACAATCCCAGCCTTCTTTTTACCAAAATAGCGACCACTTCCGGTAAAATCTGTGGTCCCTTGGGGACGCGGCTATTAGCGATCTTGCCATGGACCTTTAAGAGGAGTAGATGCACCAACCTGATTGTTCTTTGATTATCCAGCGATTTCCAATCTTGTGTTCAGATTTCAGACAGGAAGGAAGCTTGGCCAAGTATAGATACAGTGTAGATGTTGACTGATTAGGGATGCAACCAGCACATGTGTGTCATTGCCATGCAGGCTTTGTAAAAGTTAGGTGTTCAGTTGCATTGCGTCTTAATATTACATGGACATGATGATTTAAGAGATATACCTGAGAAACATACACCTTGTGAAGGTCCTTAATACATCAGGGGTTCTCATTATATTGGCTGACGGCCACATATGCCAAACATTTGCCACTTGAGGGCCAAATAATACAACACACCAGAATTTTCGTATGTTCTCTTTATATTTTAGAGCAAGTCAGGGGCCAATAATCAATGGTTGGCGGGCCGGATTTGGCCTTTTGCCGACTATTTAGAAAACCCCTGGCATATGTTACAACCAAGCGAATTACTATATTTTTAAAGGATGAACAGTGAAATTGGAATGGCAAAGATGTTAATAGAGTTTTATTTTAGTTTATTGTCCTGCATTTGTAAAAGGATTAGGCCCAATGGATCATTCAATGCCATCCAACCACATACTTACGATTTTATCTAAATGCTTTCCTGTACTCTCCCCTTACTCCATGATGGACACTCTATTGTAGTTGTTAATAAATTCAGTTTCTTGTATTGATTATTTTATGTTTATTTCCAATTAACAACCAGTCTGTGAATTATGCTAGAGAACAGCTTAATGGTTAAAACTTGTGGAACCTACCATTAGGTCATTACAATCATCTTCCAAATATGATTGGTTGTATATATTTGCGGAAGTATAAAGTAGTTGTAACATCATTGTGATCGGTTTAGTTGAAAGTTAAGATAATAATGTGACAGCGACGTTGGTGTCAGAGAGAGCAACATATCCATGTAAATAAAACAGTAAGGGTCGATACCACGGACGTGGCCTCTCAGCTTGTGTCCTACTCATCATTGAGCTAATATCCCCTTACCTAAACCTCGCGGGTATAATTGGTGGAGGTTCCGAATTTAATTTGATGGAAAATCCAATTTATTTGGTGGAGAATGCTACTTGATGGAGCACTGGTGAAAACTGGCTAAAATTTGAGGAAGCTGACCGGCACCAACATACGAGTCTAACTGATGGAGAACTTAATTGAAAATTCTCTTACAAAGATTGAGATAAGGATCCTAACATCAGAATAAACTATGAAAGAACACTAAGCATGGGCTATTTTAGAAGATGATACTACAATCATGCCGGGTTTGACATCCCGCTAACGATATTGAGCTAAGAAGTTCGGTAACTGGTCTGTTAGCACGCGGAGGCATACAGGCGCCGGTTAGAATACCTGTAGGGGTAAGAAAAATGTCATTTCTCTTATCCTTGGGAATAAAGATCTCAAAAGTCTCACCATTCCATTGATCAGCCATGGAGTCACTGAGCAGCATGCGAGAAGAAAAATCAACGAGGAACTTTGTGTGTGGATTTGGCACGAGTCCTGTATGAAGTTAACTGCACTCGGATCTGACCACGATTGGGATACCAGAGAAAGCTTGTCCCCACGTTGTGTGGAATTTCCCAGCAGAGAATCCATTAAGTCTTGCTCTTCTACTCAGAAGAAAATCCGTTCCAGTGAGAAACCACCATGAAGATATTTGAACTGAACTTTTGCGAACTGGGGTCGGTAATACTACATTGTCCTTTATTTTGAATGCTAGGTGTTGAGTTTATGTGTACATTTTGGTCTATTCTCAGTTTATGATTTCATACCAATAATGTGGAATGTACAGATAGGCATGTTATACAGAAACGAGAATTTTATATGAATAGCATAATTTTAAATTTTCATGTGGGTAAAATGGTAAAGTAACTAACATATTTGATCATATATACAGTTCTGAACACCTATAGTCAAATCCTGAAATCACTCACTTCATCAGTAATGCTACTTTAATTTAGGTTTTTTGGATATTGTTATTTTTGAATATGTAGGAGTCAACAAATATGTTGTATAGATTTCGGTTTAGTCCTGGCATTCGACCATGAATCTAGCATGTATGAGCTAGACCCTATTTTGATCAGTCAAGTATAGGCCAAAACCTGGCGGCGCAACAGTTTAAAAATTTAGTATGGATTTGGGTGTAATCATCGGGCAAAAGTCCACAAAGTGACACCCTGTCGCAAACGTGATAAGCTATAACTTAGGATCACACATTATGAATTAGATGATCAAGAAGAAAAAAAAAGTAGGATGACATGTACATGTAAAAATTTTTGTTTTTGTGCCAATAATGCCAAGGACCCAACTATTGAAACTATATGTGATTCAAGATTTTTCAAACAACCACAAGGCTAACTTCAGACTAATCCTTAACAAGTTTGCGACAGTGTTCCTTAGTTTACCCTTAACCAATCGACAAGGATGATTTGTGTTCAGATTGAGTAGTACATCAACTTGTAAAAGAAAAACAAATGTTATATATAAAATTACACTAATTCATGAATGCTGTACTACATGTATGTTTAAGTTTTGGCTACAGAGTTTAAGACAAACAAGTGTTGCTTAGGAAAAAAGACTTCAAAATTATGCTATCAACATTGTACAGTACTCTGCTTTGAACATGTTAGGAATATAAGTTACTTAAAATGACTGTTGAGATGTTGAATATTTGCAACATTTAAACATTTGTGTAATTAATATCAAAACCGGAGGTTTTTGTTTTGCAAGGAAGGGGGTAATGTCCCACTCCTACTATACTAATATTGTTTTAACAGGATGAGACAGTGAAATTGAATGCAAAGATGTTAATAGAGTTTAGTTTAGTTTTGTCTGCATTGTAAAATGATTAGGCCCATAATAATTTCAATTCACTGCCACATTCAAACCAACAGACTTACTGATTATTTATCTAAATGGCTTCCATGTAACTCCCCTTACTCTCCAGGATGGACAACTTCTATTGTAGTTGTTAATTCAGTTCTATGTATTGTATTTATTTATGTTTATTTCCAATTACCAACCAGTCTGTGATTCTGCTAAATAGAGAACAGCTATTGGGTTAAAACTTGTGAACCTACCCATGTAGGTCATTACATCATCCTTCAAGATGATTGGTTTGTATAATATTTAGAGGAAGTATAAAGATATTGTAACATAATTGTGATCGGTTAGTTAAAGTTAGATATATAAGTGTGACAGCGACGTGGGTGTCAGATAGAGCACTAGAAACATGTAAAACACAGTAGGGCGATACCTGCCCTCTCAGCTTTTGTCCTCATCATCATTGAGCTAATATCCCCTGTACATACCCTCGCGGTTATACAGACATGAATTGGTAATCGCGTTATTTGTTTTGTAAGCATGTTAATCATGGCCAAATACAGGATTTGAAAGATGTGGTGGCAGAATACTGATTTCAACATCGCAAGTTACAAGGTGTCATGACCAGTTGACTCTACATGCGCTGGATTTTTGGATGAAATCTATATTAAATTATTATCCTTCACTACATGTATGTGATATAGTCCTGGTGCTTGGCCCAAAGAACCTTGCATGTGACCATTGCTTTGCGCAAGAGTCCACACCAAATCTTTTTGATGGTTTTCTAGGCAAGATTGACTACTGACTCTAAATCTGGCTGATGCCACTTTTGGCATCCTCTTGAGCCTTTTGAGATAGTGAAGGGGTAAATTACCAGGGGTAAAATTTGTAATTGCTTCCATACATGGGTTAAAAGGTGTATA
This sequence comes from Ophioderma brevispina, assembly GCA_023653785.1. Classification (NCBI taxonomy): domain Eukaryota; kingdom Metazoa; phylum Echinodermata; class Ophiuroidea; order Amphilepidida; family Ophiodermatidae; genus Ophioderma; species Ophioderma brevispina. The sequence continues at coordinate 51,812 of JAMKCH010022648.1, read as the reverse complement.
GTCATGGGTTCATCTGTCCTATAGGGATTCAAAAAAGGTATAGTTTGCTATATCTAGGACATTTACTTTTAACACCGGATCAAGGTCTAAAAATGGTTCCCGGGTCATCCCTTGGTTAAACAAATTAGTAACTGCACCAGATTCTTTTCAAAATGGGCTCAAATTCTTCATTCTGGTTGATATTATGTCCAAATATATGTTATACACTTTGTTGGACATTTGTGGTATAAATAAGGGTGAAATAATGGAGAAGGTCCACGGGTCTATGGGGTTTATCCTTTTAAGTCTCTGTAATCCTTAACAAATGATTGACATTAGGTAATGTTTATTTTCTGTTTTAACATTCCCATACGAACAATTGAAACCATTTTAAACAAATCGGATCGTTTAATAATTATCCCCATGATTACCTTGAACGAATTTGGTCTGTAGTGTAAACACCTGTTCAGATAAGCAAACTATACCCCCCTTTTTTTAAACACTAGGACAGATAAACACTTCTATACATATGTCAAATCCACATGAAACGTTACAAATTTTTACCCCTGTTAAATTACCCCTTCCCTATCTCACAATGCTCAATGATGCCAAGGTGGCACATACAGAGTGGTAATCAGCAGTCAATGTTGCCTAGAAACCATCAAAACAATTTTGTGTGGACGCTTGCTTCAAAGTCATATGGTCGAGCACCGGACTCAATAAGCTGATTAAAATTTGTGCCTGTGCATGTTTACAGCCATTTACTAATGATGAAGGCGTGTACAAATCAGACAGGTCAGAAACCTTTTTTTTTCTGAAAACCAATGCACCATAGGCAACTTTGTTGGCTGGGTCATGTCTTCTTGCAAAAGCCAGAGGAGAAATGCATCTCTCAGGATGCACTTTACCAACCTATGCAAGAGAAATGGAAGAGGTCACCCACCAATGCTCTATCCCCAGTACATTGCTAGGCTGGAATCAATAGGGATGTTGAGAAAAAGGGCAGTCAGACACACACACACACACACACAGACATGGCCTATTATGTTTATTAGAGGGGTGCGTTTTATTACAGACAATACAGTATATGGAGACATATTGTGACTAACTTCTCTGCAGCCGATGGATGATGATGATGGTAATGATGACGATTGCAACATTTATATTAAAATTTTTTTATTGTTAGATATGCTGATGTTGTGAATGTGGTTTATAGAATGTTTCTTTAGTGTCAGTTATGTTGTTCATCATTCAAAGTTTCACACACAACCAAAATACAATCTCTGCAATTTTACTAACCATAATAACCAGGACATATTAGAGGTGCTTGTTCCGATTTTTGTCTGTCGTGTTCTCCACTTGATATGAGAGCCTGACACTTGTATACACTGACCATCAAGTACTGTGGGAAACAAACTTGCGGTTTTGATGCTAGAGGCGATATTGCATAGTGCAACGCCCTATTCGCTACTGTGCTAATATTGATGGTTAACCACTAAAACGGTAGTTTTTTATCTGTATCTTGAGAAAGAAATGGATTTGAAAGCTGAAATTTCAGGACAACAATGAGAAAAATACGGCCTTAAACCTGATACCAAAATTGATACTAACTTCCGGTTAAATCAGGGGGGTCCCAAAAGCGATCGGAACAAGCACCTTTAAATATAATTAAACATGCTTTGTGGAACTCCTCAGTCTTAAACATTTGAATTATTCCAACACACTAAAGCTGGTATTCTCAAAGGAAGTCTAACTTTAGACCCAGGATTGAATCAGGGTTAGGTCTTAATTGAGGGACCTTGTACGCAACATACAATGAAAGTTAAATGGAACACAGTGAGAAAATTCCTCAGGATGGGCTGGTTCCAACCCCTGGTTCCATCCATCATGAGGAATTTTGTCACTCATACAGCACAGAGATGTTGATTTGTTGAATGAAAGAAAAAAGGATCCCCTCAGTAAGGAATAAGCACTGGTTTTTTTAAACCCAGGTCTACATTTAGACTACCGGGACAATAACCAGGAATTGCCCATCATCAGCCAGGTTTTAGCCATCAGGGCTTTTCACTTGCCTGTTTGTGTCTGTTGTATTCACAGGTGAAAGTCTGGATCGGCAGAGAGAGGGAGAGGTAAGACCAGATTATAATTGGATTCAAGCTTAATCCATGAAATGCGGATTATCTCTCAATCTCAAATGATAGGCCAATGTGTATTATAACAAAGACAACAATTTCTAAAGGCAGTAGCCCCAGTGATTTGCCTAAAATTCAGAAAATAAAAAAACATCATCAAAATCATATTTTTGACATTTCTGTAACAAGTTTTCTACAAGTGCTAAGACTGACAGGCCAACCTAATAAGGACCAAATCACACATTTTAGTCATTAAATGTCCTTACGGACACTTACCACACACATAATTGAGATTCATATCTTTGATTTGCACTGCTGTTTCTTCCTTTTCTGTTCAGTTGCAAAAAATAAATCATGAAAATTTACGACTTGTCCCTTTCCATTCGATGACTTGTCCGTTCAATTACAAGCTATTTCTGCAAATTTCAAAAAATTTGATTTTGGGGTAAATCACTGATAGTGTCTTTAACAAAAGTAAATTCAAATTTGGGCATTAAATAGCAGAAAAGAAGGAGGGGCAGAAACAGCAAGAAGAAGAAACAGTGCATTGTTTGATTTATGAACAGGGGCGGGCGCAGGGTAAAAAGATCATAGGAGGGGCGAAACATCATGGGGGGCGGGGGGGGGAGGGAGGAAGGAAGAGGGAGGAAACAGTACAAAATGAACTCATTTTGGTTTAAAAAACCTAATTTTTTTTTGCGCAACAAACCCCTGTTTTTCCTAAATTTGAAAATCTCAGGGGCACCATGATTATGATATCAGCAGATCAGTAGAGTGATTTGATTACTGTATAAGTGGAAGTTTTTGCGGGTTTTATTTTCACGAATTTCGCGATGGTGAACAAAAAACGAATTAAAAACTCACAAAAATAACTTTTTCCCAATAGGTTTGTATTGCATTGATGATGTCAATACCGTGAAATTTAAATTCTCGCGCATATGGCAAAACTGTTAAAATCGCAAAAAACAATTCGTACGCAAAATTTCCACTTATACGGAGAATACATGAATAGGCTTACCCTGCATTGTCACTGCTGACTGGATGCTCCTATTCAGGTTGCACCACTAAATCCATTTCCTATTGCTTATTTGTAGTCAAAGGCAGCCTATTATAAAATGTCATTATCTCAACTATACATATGAAGCGGACTGGTTACATGAATCCCATATTTTTGGTCACAAATATTTCAATCTAAATGACCATTATTGGAAATACACTGTTTTGCCGCGGGGTTAATCAAAAACGGGCAGAAAGTTATGATTGTAAAAATGGTTTGTAGTAAGGAGAGGGTGAAGAGTTCTCGAACTCCCTGATTAGATTTTAGGGCATATTTTGGGTAATAGGTATGCAAAGGTGCTATAATAGAAAAAACGCTGTAATGCATATTTTTACAACGGACATAGCATACACAAAACTCTTTCAACTGCATGAAAGCCATTATGGTGCAAATCTTTTTTGCCATTTGAAAGGATGTGATATAGATGCGGCTTAGGTATGCAAATGAGCTAATTAAAATATGCATAATGGCTTGTATCAATTAAACGGTACATCGGATAGGCAAAATTCCTTTTGCTACGTGAAAGGGAGGACTGCCATCCATCTTGTGGAAATCAGTTAGGTCAAAGTGCATGTGGGCCCAATTTTAAGGGGAAATTGTGATGCAAATTGATCTAATTAAATATGCTAATTGCTACTTTCGCTGAAACAGTACATGGATATGCAAAAATTTATGTGCTACATGGAGCAGGTGGGTGAGTATGAGAGGGAAGTAGGGTGTTTGGGCGAAAGGAGAGGGGATGTGGGGAAGGGGGGGATGGTGGATGTGGGTGGGAAAGCGAGTGGGAGGGTTGAGGAAAGGGGGTGTTGAAGGGTTTTGGGATGTTGAAAGCGGGATGTTGGGGAGGGGGGCGCGGCGTGGGGGGTGCGGGGGCGGGGGGGGGGGGGGGGGAAGGGGGGGGGGGGTGAAAAAAAATAAGGGGGGGGAGGGGGAGGGGGGGGTGGGGTGCGGGGGGGGGGGGGGGTGGGGGGGGGTGGGTGGGGGGGGGGGGGAGGGGTGTGGGGGGGGGGGGGGGGGGGCGAGGGGGGGGGGGTAGGGGGGGGGGGGGGGCTGGCGGGGGGGGGGGGGGGGGGGGAGGGGGGGGGGGGGGGGGGGGGGGGGGGGGGGGGGGGGGGCGGGCGGGGGGGGGGGGCTGGCGCGGGGGGGAGGGGGGGGTAGGCGGGGGGCGGGGGGGGGGGGGGGGGGGGTGGGGGGGAGGGGGGGGGGGGGGGGAGGGGGTGGGGGGGGGGGGGGGGGGGGGGGGGGGGGGGGGCGGGGGAGGGTGGGGGTGGGGGCGGGGGGGGGGGGTGAGGGGGGGGGGGGGGGGGGGGGGGCTGGGGGGGGGGAGGGGGGGGGGGGGGCGGGGGGCGGGGGTGGGGCGGGGGGGGCGCGGGGGCGGGGGGGGGGGGGGGGGGGGGTGGGGGGGGGTAAAAAATATGGGGGGGGGGGGGGTGGGGGGGGGTATTTGGGAGGGGGGGGGGGTGGGGTGGGGACGGAGCGGGGGGGGGAGGGGGTGGGGCGGTTGGGGGGGGGGGGGGGGGGGGGGGGGGGGGGTGCGGGGTGGGGGGGGGGGGGGGGGGGGGGGGGGGGGAGGGGGGGGGGGGGGGGGGGGGGGGGGGGGGGGGGGTGGGGGGGGGGGGGGGGGGGGGGGGGGGGGGGGGGGGGGGGGGGGGGGGGGGGGGGTGGGGGGGCGGGGGGGGGGGGGTGGGGGGGGGGGGGGGGGGGGGGGGGGGGGGGGGGGGGGGGGGGGGGGGGGGGGGGGGGGGGGGGGGGGGGTGGGGGGGGGGGGGGGGGCTGGGGGGGGGGGGGGGGGGGGGGGGGGGGGGGGGGGGGGGGGTGGGGGGGGGGGGCGGGGGGGGTGGGGGGGGGTAAAAAATATGGGGGGGGGGGGGGTGGGGGGGGGGGTGGGGGGGGGTAAAAAAATTAAGGGGGGGGGGGGGGGGTGGGGGGGGGGGGGGGGGGGGGGGGGGGTGGGTGGGGGGGGGGGGGGGGGGGGGGTGGGGGGGGGTAAAAAAATTAAGGGGGGGGGGGGGGGGGTGGGGGGGGGGGGGGGGGGGGGGGGGGGGGGGGGGGGGGGGGGGGGGGGGGGGGGGGGGGGGGGGGGGGGGGGGGGGGGGGGGGGGGGGTGGGGGTATGTTGGTGGGTGTGGTGATGATGTTGTGGGTGTGCAGGTGTTGGTGTTGTGGGCGGTGTGTATAGTCCATCAGGGAAGACCCTCGTTCCTCCCTGTGTCCATCCCCCTTGTGACCGAGCCACCGAGCGCACAGCGCGAGGGTCCTTCCGCCATTGGCGAAATCTTGCGTTGCACCCCCTACCGCAAATGTCCCTCCATCCCTCCCCTTCCCCATCTTTCGGCCCTCCGATTCGCCTTGGCCCCCCCGGGGCTGCCCCCGCTGGACGCCGCCGCCCACCTCTACCCCCTTCTTTTGGCACTTTGCCGGTCGTACCCCTTGGTTCCCCGCTCCCCCTCCTCGTCGTTGTCTTCCCCACCCGACCCTCTATATTCCGGTCCAGTTCGCTCTTGCATGCCCCCCCCCGTCCCCCCCGTCTTTTTTCCCCCTTTCTTTTTGCCTTTGGTCCTCCGCTGTTGCCCCCTTTGCCCCTTGCGCCCTCCCTCTCCGCCTCCATTCCTTCTTGTTTCCCTGTCTCGGTCCCCCCCCCCCCCCGTTCGAGCCTCTGTTCCGGCCCCCTTGCCCTTCCTGCCCTTGCGGTTTCTCTCCCCTCCTCCTGTGGCCCCCTCTCTGTCCGTTCTTCTTCCGGCCGGGCGGGCGGGGGATGGGGCCTGGGGCGGGGCTGGGCCTTGGGCCGGGCCCGCCCAAGCCGGGACGGAGCGGAGAGGCGGGGCGGGGCGGGGCGAGGGGGGGGCGGGGAGCGAAGAGGAGAGGAGTGGGGAGGGGATGGGCCTGGGAGCAGAAATGGCGAGGGGGGGCATGGGGGCGGGGCATGGGCATGGCCTGGGGGCGGGGAAGTGAGGGAGGGGCGGAGGAGAAGGGGGAGGGGAAAGGGAGGAAGGGGGAAGGGGGAGATAGGGGAGAAGTGAATAGGGAGAGGGGAGGAAACGGAAGGGGAAGAGAGGAAGGGGGGAAGGGGAAGGGGGGACAGGGGGGAGGGGAAGGAGGGAGGTGGAAGGGGGAGGGCGGGGGAAAGGGGATGGGAAGGGGGAAGGGGGGAGAGGAATGGGGAGGAAGGGATGGGAGAAGAGGAATGGGGAGGGGGAATGGGGAGAGAGGAATGGGGAGAGGAATGGGGAGGGGAAAATAAGGAGGGGATTGGGACGGCCGAATGGGGACAGGGGAATGGGGAATGGAATGGGGAATGGAATGGAAGCGGAGAAATGGGGAGGGATAGGAAGGGGAATGAGGGAGGGGAATGGGGGATGGGGGAGGGAAATGGGGAGGGGGACATGTGTTGCATGGGAGCCGGGGAGAATAAATCTCAGAATCATTTCTTTTTTGTTTCATGTATAGGTCCACAAAACGTTCGAGGTATGGTTACGGCAAATGGACTATGCATTGAGTTTATTATAATATATGGCAATACATACCATACTATACGTTTAGAATGATAACTTTGATCACCAACACAGGAAAATTGCGTACCTGGAAGTTTCAACTGCTAACTGCAGTCTTCATCAGCAGAATTGACCTGATTTCTAGGGAGGAAAGTTGACCTTGATGCCAACGACGTCAGAACAGGGTCATAGACTTTAGAAAGTTTGGATCGTCCCCGTCACTTGTTTAGGGTGGGGTGGGTGGCTTGATGTAAATTGACTACTTGACCCCTCTCTCGAACCAGCGTGACTCCATGCAGTTAGCAGTTTTTGAAAATTCCAGGTACGCAATTTTCAGTGTTGTGATCAAAAGTTAATCATCCAAACGACTGTATAATATCAAACCACAGATGATGAACTTTGCATTTCCAAATACCATACCTATAATACGATTTAAGGAGAGGGAGGGGGAAATGGGAAGGGAATGGGGGAGGGGGGAGGGGATGGGGAGGGAGGGAATGGGGGAACCGGACGGTGTGGGGGTTTTGCGAGGGGAAGGGAAGGGAGAGGAGAGGTGGAATGGGAAAGGAGGAAGGGACTGGGGAGAGAATGGTGGGGAGAGCACTCTAAATAATTGTTTTAGGAAGTGAAGGCAAGGTGGTGTGTAGGGGTAATGTTTTCACTTTCGTAAACATTACCCTTAAACCCACCTTGCCTCGCTTTCTAAACATGTTTTTACAGTGAGGGGAATGGGAGAGGAATGGGGGGGAGTGGAATGGGGAAGGGGGACGGGGGGAGGCCTGGGGGAGGGGGCCTGGGGCCTGGGGCGGGGCAGGGGGCCTGGGGAGGGGGCCTGGCGCTGGGAGCGGGGCGCACTCAACTCTCCGCAGCATTTCTGATATATCTTGTTCCTGTCTGGTCCCCCACCTTTGCTTCCGGCCTTGCGTCTTCTTCTTCCTCTCCTTCATCTTGCCCCCCTCCTTCCTCAGTCTTCTTCCGGGGCGCGGGGGGCGGCGGGGGGAATGGGAGGGGTGGGAACGGGAAGGGGAGGGGAAGGGGAGGGGAAGGGGAGGGGAAGGGGGAGGGGGAAGGGGGTGGGGAGCGGAATGGGGATGAGGGAATGGGGAGGGGAGGGGGAATGGCGAGGGTGAGGGGCAATGGGAGAGGGGAGAGGGGGCTGGGTGCGGGGAAGGCCCCAACGACGGGAGGGCAGGGGCGAGGGGGAATGGGGACGGGCATGGGCACGGGGCTGGGGAATGGGCGCTGGGGCCTGGGGGCCGGGCCTGGGGCGGGCCTGGCGGCGGGCCTGGGGGCGCGGCCTGGGGCGGGGGCCTGCCGCTGGGGCGCGGGGCGCCGCCCTCCCTCTCCCGCCTCCTTTCTTTCTCCCTGTTCCTGTCTTCCTGTTCCTCCTTGCGTTATCTGCTTCCCTCTTCCTCTTGCCCCCCCCTCCTCTCCCGTATTCTTCCGGGCGGGCGGGCTGGGCGGGGCCTGGGGCGGGGCGGGGGCGGGCCTGGGGGGGGGTGGCGGGCTGGGGCGGGGCCTGCCCCCGGGGGACGGGGCGCGGAGGGGCCTGGCGCGGCGGGCCGGGGCGGGCCCGCGGGCGGCCGGGGCCTGGCCCGGGCCTGGGCCGGCCTGGGCCGGGGCCTGGGGCGGGGCTGGGGCCGGGGCTGGGCCTAAAGGGGGGGAGGAAGGGGGAGAGAAGGGGAGGGAGGGGATAGGCGGGAAAGGGGGAGGGGTTCAGACAAAGGGGGAGAGAAGGGGGGGAGGGGAAGGAGGAGGGGAAGGGGGGGAGGGGAGGGGGAGGGGAAGGGGGAAGGGGAAAGGGAATGGGGAAGTGGGAAGGGGAAGGGGCAGAGGGGGAAAGAAGGGGGAGCGGAAGGGCGGGAGGGGAAAGGGGGGAGAAGAAGGGGGGAGGGGAAGTGGGAGTGGAAGGGAGGGGGGAGGGGGAGGGGAAATGGGGAGGGGAATGGGGAGAGGAAGGGGAAGAGTGGGAAGGGTGAGGGGAAGGGAATGGGGAAGGAAGGGTGAAGGGAATGGGGGAGGGGGAATGGGGGGAGAGGATAGGGAGGGGAGGAGGGGAATGGGGAGGGGGATTGCGGGAGGGGCGGTGGCAATGGGAGCGGGGAAGGTGAAGGGGAGGAGAGGGGGAATGAAGAGGGGAATGAGGGAAACTCAAGGTGCATTAAAATATGCAACAAGAATTACTGCAGAAATAACTGAAATAAGGAGAAGTTCGAAAAAGTAGTGAAACAAAACTGAGGAATGTGAATAACATAAATACGCGTGAATAAGTACCAGAGCATGTTATAAATGAATATTGATTTGAATAAATATAGAAATAAAACGATGAAAATGAAGCATGAAGGCAAGAAAATGAGATGGATGAAGGAATAAAAATCCAAACTTACCTTTAATATTATGAATAAATAATAAAAATAACAAGAAAAAGGAAGGAAGAAGGGGAAGGAAAGGGAAGGGGAAGGGAAAAAGGGAAGGGGTGGGGAAGGGGATGGAGAAGGAAGGGAAAGAGGGGGAAGGGGAGAGGGAGGGGAGGGGAACAGGAGAGGGGGAGGGGAGGGGAGGGACAATGAAGGGGAAGGGAAAAGCGGAGGCAGGAAGTGGAGGGAGAGTGGTGGGGAGGGGGAAGGGGCGGTGAGGGGGCCCCATTTTGGATTTGATTCCTGAAAATTTTCCTAAAGTGTAAATTGATGAAGAACAGCATGCAAACATGAAGATTATGTTTGGCCTAAAATAAGAAAATGTACTACATTTGTAAGCTTTCCTGTAAATATTCACACAATAATTATGAACACAATTTTTTGCACAAAACATCATTCTTTTTAGCAGACATTTTATTGTTTCAACCTTTCATCAATTTCTTGAGTTGTTTGTAATTTACATTTTACTGGATGTAATCACTTATTTACCTGTGCGCGCACTGTTAGCGACAATCCCAAATGTATTGCGGTTTAATGGACATCCGTGGAAATCATAAGCAATTCAGCGGGTGGTGACCTGGATGCTTTCCCACGGTGCGTGGGCGGGTGGTTGACTACATTATTTGGAGAGGAACTACGTGCCTCATCAATTGTTTTGTTCTACTTGCAAAGTCAACGATTATTTATAATCCTGAGCTGTTCAGGTAAAAGAACGGATGCTGAAGGGCCTCGTGCTAAGCGCTACGGTTGGATCGGTCGTGGGAGAGAACGAGGGTCATTGTGGATGGAATAGGTGTTGGGGGAGGGGGGTGGGTATTAGTGGACGGGAGGCCGGGGGGGGGGGGGAAGGCGGGGGGAGGGGAGGGGGGGCGGATGGCGCGGGGGGGGGAGGGGGAGGGGGGCTGGGAGAGGGGGGGGGGGGAGGGGCAGGGGAGGGGGAGGGGGGGGGGGGAGGGGGGGGGGGAGGGAGGGGGGGGGAGGGCGGGGGGGGGGGGTGTCCTTTTTTTTTGGGGTGAAGAAGGTGATAGGGGGTGTTGGGGGAAGGAGAGGGGGTGGGGGGGTGGGTGGGGGGCGCGGATGGTGGTGGGGAGCGAGGGGGGGTGGGGGAGAGGAGGTGGGGGAGGTGGGGGGTGGGTGAGGGGGTGGCGGTTGCAGGGTTGTTGGGAGGGGGGGGGGGGGGTGACATGTGGCAGGGGGTTGGGGAGGGGGTGGGGTGTTGCGGGGTCTTGAGGAGTGGGTGGGTTGTTGCACGGGACTGTTGGGGAGGGGTGGTGGGGTGTTGCGGGGTGTTGGGGGGGGTGGGGTTCCAGGGTGTTGGGGATGGGGGGTTGTGGTGTGGGATGTTGGGGAGGTGGTGGGGGTGTTGCGGGGTGTTGGGGAGGGGTGGGGTTGTGGGGGGGGATCTGGCAATCCTCCACTGGATCTGCGTGCCACAACTTGTTTGGGAAAACACCCTTATCATACAATTGCAATTGGTCTGCTTGCCCTTGGTCTTACAGCTAGTGCGAAAGCAGGCAAGCTTGGGGTTTTGAGAACCGCCTTGTTAACCTCTTAAATCAAACATGAATTATTATGTTTGTAGTGAGAGATCATCTATTGTGGGTTATATTAGCGAAACACAGGAGGTTTGCCGAATGGGAATAATCACAAGTATGGATCTAACATTGATATTTCTATAATTCTTTATTAGAGAAAAACCTATTTACGAAACTGACAAACATTAATATTCTACCCTAAATCTAAGGTTTTCGATGATGCATTATTGTCGGGTTCACAGGCAATTCTGCTAAATTCATTTTTTTAGCTCACTAAAATCATCCGCTTTCTTATTCAGCTCAATACAAACGCCATCCATCAGAAGTTCACTTGCGAGAACTAGCCAATGATCTCGGCTGTGAATGCGAGAGGCTAGCTACCTACCTAGGCTTCAAGAGGAGCGACTGGGACCAGTTACGTCAGAACCACTACACGTTCGAAGACCGAGTCTTTAATATGCTTGTCAATTGGAAACAAAGGAACTTCAAAGCCGCAGATTTGTTTAAAGAGCTGGTGGAGGCACTTAAGAAAGTTAATAGAGTAGACTTGGCTTGTAAGGTGGAGGAATGGAAGGATGAGCCTCTTGATAAGTCAAGAGACATTGTAGATGATGACACCAATGGTTCACAAGGTTTGTCTGTTCATATGTAAATGTGTAACAGATTAAAGGGGCACTGGCACATTTTCACAAAATATGAAATTTTCAATTTGCTCGCAAATGATAGCCTAGGCCATTGGAAGAATACAGATATAATTTACACATAAAAATAACATACTCAAAAACAGATAGGGATAGAAATTAATAAGAGGCTAAAGACATCCAGGTAATCTGTAGGCTAACTTTTAAGTTTGTGGTAATTTTAATCAACAAATGTGTCTATTACATGCTATCATAGACTCTTACTCATTGATATTAAAACCACAAAGGTCACAGACCATTCAAAACAATGTGGATGCCATAGGAATCAACTCCGGCTGTGTTTTCTTGTGTTAAACACCATTTCTGTCATCTGCTGAATTAATGACTCCAGAGTCATGAATTATGAAATCGCTCTTTTTAGCCATAATTGTGCTGATTTGGGCTCAATAATTTCAGGTGAGGACTAATGCGTATAAAAGCTTTACAACCATGCAAAAGTATCAATTTTGAAAAATCTTGGGGCGCACTATTTTTCAAATGTGCCAGTCTCTTTAAAGGATTGACTCATGCAGCAATCTGGTTATGTTTCATCCAAAGTTGATCACAAAATAGCATTTTTGTCAGCCAGATGCAGAACCTTCCATAAATATTCATGTATATTTTGAGAGGTCAGTGACACAAAGACAACTCCATTTTGTCCCATTTTTAAAACCTCCTATATAGGTCTATATCGCAGCAGAGCATTTGAGCCATAAGGAGCTAAATCTGTTTCACTAGTCATTGACTTCTTTGGGATGGAGTTACATCTTTGTTTTTACTGGAGAGCCCGCAGTCTGATGATTTTCATAGCAAATGTGAAATCTTTTCAAAATCTTTTGTCACTGACCCCTCGATTTATTGATTTTTTTTTTCATTTTGATCTTTTTAGTTTTGGCACCTCTCAGGGTTGGCTTTTTGCCGGTCAAAACCTGTTTTTCCCTGCAATTAATATACTCACCACTGGTTCAAACATTATGCTAATAACTCCCGTTATCCCACCATATCGCCCAAATAAAAATTTATTTTTTGCGGTATCGATACCCGGTACCGCCCATCCCTACCACTACCCAGCAGTACAACCCAACTCTTCTTTGGGCGCGCGAGTAAGTCGCGCGTGTAGTCCCACCGGAGACGAAAAAGAAGACGAAGATAGTGGTATGTAGGGAGGTTTGTGGATGAAAATACAAATTTGTAAGTTTTAATATTGTTTAATCCATCTCCTCTGAGCGTGAATTTTGTTTTATACAGTTTTGTGATCTTTTTTTTGAAGGCCGAACTTGTGAAATCAGAGCAGTATTCGCGAGTCTGCCGAATTTTGCACTGTATTTCGATTGTAAGCTTTCGTGATCGCTCCCGGCGGCCGTTGGCTTTACAACTGATCTCATAATGAGTTCCAATAAACAAATAGATAATCCTCAGGAGGTCGGATCAGATGCTCCAGATGGGGAAAAAATTGTGGCTAAAGATAAGAAGTCTTCCAAATCCACAAATGCAAAAGCTGGTTCTAGTAGTAGCAAAACAGGTAGTGCTTCTAGTAAATCAGCCTCAGGCGCTAATGCTAAAGCTGGTAGTACTAACACAGGTAGTAATAGTAAACCAGGCAAAACCAAAGCCAGTAGCAAAGCCCATACCTCTCTATCTCATGTTCAAGGTGTAGATATGGAAACATTTATGGACAGGATGAAAGAGGAAAATCAAAAGTTTCTAAAGAATTTAATGGCTGAAACTATGCAATCATGCATGCAACAGTTACGGTCAGAAATGAGTGTTCATCAGGTAGATCAGGGCACTACGTCTGCCGACACTGCCCATGGTTCACGGTCAAGCAAATTTGATCATGTTAGGGAGGATCGTGAAGTGGGGGGACAAGATCATGTCGATGAATTGGAGGTTCATGCTGGGATGATCTTTCTCTTTTGGAAGAAGGTGAGACTAGTTCTCTTCCGGACAGTGGGGGTGATGTGCCCAGTGTTTCTGGATCTTGTGTGTCCAACGATTCACTTGAGGATGTTAAGTGGATATTGGTGTTAAAACAGTTACCTTCATATTATGACAATATGGTCATAGATGAGCAAGTATCCTCGAATCATACGTCCTATGTGGCTCAAACGTTCCAAAAGAGCCAATCACAACCAAAGGTTCCCAGGTTGCCGCTTGATGGTATGATGTTGATTGAAAGCCAAAAATGGGATATGATTGAGAAATTTAGGAAATCTGGTAATGTCAATGCTTTGCAACACCTATTGCAAACAGTAGGAAATAATGGTATTAGAGCCAGATTTTGAAAAATATGTCGGGTCCCAAAAGCTAGACAATGAGTACACAGTCAGATGGTGTGTCCGAAATAATAAAATCAGGTTCCCATCTACCAAACTAAAAAAGTTAGACCAACGAGGTAAACGCCTGAAAATGATCGCAAAAATGTGATGAGTCGGCAAGGGTCATTTTTAGAGCAGCATCTTATGGTTCACTTATGGTAAATGCCGTGAATACTATCATGAATGAGCCTGACAAATATCAGTCTGAAGAGGAGGGGCTTGAAAAATTTGATGTACATGTGGAGTGTTTCAGACTTTTGAATCCATAGCAGATTGTGCTTTGAGGTGTTTTTTGCTGACAGCACGATCGATCACGGCTAGACGGCGCATGCAGTTATGTTATCTCATTCAAGGATGGCTGGCACAGGCTCCAAAAGATTTGAGGGCAATTGCCTGGATGGTAACCAGTTATTTCATGGGGAATTCTCAGAGATAATGCATAAGTATGCTACTATGTCAAGGGAGATTGTAGGGAACTAAGCGAAGATGCTTCAGCCCAAAACCTAACCCCAAAGAAACAGGGGATTCCCGGGTGCTCCGGGGACAAATTAGGGAAAAACCAGCACATAGAAACATGCTGGGCTAAAAGGGACCAATGAAGAAGATCAGGGAGCAAGGTCAGAATCGATTGTGGTCACAAGAATTTGGTCAGAATCGTCAGTATGTAAGACACCATTTCCCAAGACAATAATTAGTCTAGGGGGTAGAAGGGGTGTTCGTGCACCCCCTGAAATAAACTTCTAATAATTGCGTTCTTTATATCAGAAAAAAAATGGTAGTGAAAACGATTAGCTATGTTAAAAAAAATCAAAAAAAAGTGGCCCACGTATAATTGGTATGCAAATGTATGCCAATTAGTTATCGCCAATTACAAGCAACTAAATACAATTTAGATATATCTCGCAATGATGTTGATAACATGAACCAAAGTGAGGTGCTGGGACCTATGTTTCAAGGTCAGGGAATAAGATGGAACATTTTAAAATTACCAGGAGATGTCTCCATGGATGACATAATATGCAATTTAGGGTCGCCATTAGCTAAAAAGCCATATTTGGGCAAATTCTTGACAATATTCCAAATACCTGCCCAGATAAGTGACGAAAACCTTATGTTGCAAGCGGTCAAGTCAAGAGGGAACCATTTTGAAAAATTACCAGATGCCCCTATGATGCCATAATATGCAAATTAGTGACGCAATTAGCAAAAACAATGTGTGGGCATATCTTGGCCAATTATTCACATACCCGCCCAGATAAGAATACGAGACCTATGTTTTAAGGGTCGAGGATAATTTAAAAGGTACTCATAAATTATGTTCGTGGCCAATAACCATGTTTCACCCGACTCCAAATTACTAAGAATATGCAATTAGGCCCTTCAATGTCGATAGTCCCGTTTTGTGGGGGAATTGTAAGAAGCTTTGTGGCCAAGTAATTTAAACAGACCCATCTATA
This sequence comes from Ophioderma brevispina, assembly GCA_023653785.1. Taxonomy (NCBI): domain Eukaryota; kingdom Metazoa; phylum Echinodermata; class Ophiuroidea; order Amphilepidida; family Ophiodermatidae; genus Ophioderma; species Ophioderma brevispina. The sequence continues at coordinate 36,747 of JAMKCH010022648.1, read as the reverse complement.
CATAGTACTCTAGCGTGATGGGGGACCCCGTTTTGCTGGAGTAAAAACAATTCCCCAGATCCAGATAATACTTGTACCATTTCTCTTAAATTCAAAGTATGGCATGAACAAGACTAATGCGAGACTAAGATCCTGGCGTTGTTTCATCAGCCGAAAATACAACGTGAAAGAGATACTCTCACGTCTCCAATGCTCTCGGCCAACCTGCAATGTGATATCCATATTAATATGGTAGTTTTACACCCGTCAGTAAATTAAAAGGAACTGCAGGAGAAAAAATTACTTGGCCAAAGACTTTTCTAAATCAAGCCCAAGACGAGATTATCAACATTTAGCTTCTCAATCTGTACTCATTAATAACAAGCATTTTCTTTTTAATATTCATGTGGCATGATAAAGAACTATATAGAACTTCGACAGGTGCATGGTGTAATCAAGCCAAAAAGAAATGTGAAGATAGGATTCTTTGGTCCTTCGATGACTCTCTCTCTCCACCATGCATCCCGCCTGTAGGGCCTACTACTGTTTATATAAGTACATAAATAAAGGATGCATAGAACGCTAATTTCGGATCTAAGGTCGGCACCAACCAGAAAGCATTTGTTACAATCTTGTAGGGACAATTGGAATCCATATCTTCAAAAACAAATCTTACGTTATTTTGTTACCTGCTGTGTGTGTCCTGTCTGGTCTATGTCTCTGTGTTGTGCGTGATATGAAAACAAAAACTATTGCTCTGAGAACCGGCTGAAACGCCTAAAGGACCCAATAAAAGACCATGCCAAAAGAAAAAAAATTCCTTCACAATTGGTAATCACCACAAAAAGTATGCAGTTTCATTTTGGTAATCACTGTTTCTGAACTATTGCACAAATCTTACACCCTGGAAACGTGACAAGTGCAGGTGTTTGCCTCCTTCGTCGCAATATTCTGCAGGCGTTCAATGAGTCCATAGACGCTCGAGTTATGATTTTCTGTGTGGGATCCCCAGTTGCAGAGATGATTGCCTAATCCCGACAGGGGCATCTTGCCTTTGCTAGCCGAGTAACCTGATAAAGCCATAAAATATTCTTGCATATGGTGCTATATCGTGCCATTCCCAAACATGTGTGAAAATGAATGAGCTCATCACGGAGAACTTTGGGCCAATATTCGCGTGAGTGAGACGTGGGAGAACTTGGGTGTTGACTTTCAAGCTACGCGACCTTTGCCAACTTATCTATCCCCGGCAGCATTCTTGTCTTCTGGCTTTCGACTCCATTGCCCTTCCTGTACGTGATCCCTCCCTGCAGCACTGTTTTGACCTGTTGCTGCCATGGGCATAGTAATAGATTTCTTCAGATAAAACCCATTTCCCGAGGTGAATACCGATGTTTTTTCTGTCCATAATTTTGAGGTCTATTTTGAGGCCTATGTGATTCTTTTTGCCAGAGCCTTGGGCATAGGGCTGTTTCTAACTCTAAACTCAAAAATCATAAACTGTCATAGTGGGCCCAATCGGTCCAGGCACCTGATTTGTTCATTTTATAAACAGTATTGCGCTGAGATTATCGAAAATTGTATTTTTCGTAATGGCGATACTAATTTGCATAACTTGCATCAAAATGATACGTGGAACACTTTGATTTTTTTTTTTTTAACATAGGCTAATCGGTTCATGCATTTTTTCTGATTTTAAAATTTAACTTTGTTAAGAATTTAGTTAATTTTCAGGGGGAGGGGTGCACGAAAACCCTTCTACCCACTAGACTAAATGCCTCAGGTGGAAAAAACAGTTCCGAGAAAGGGAACACTGGTTTTTTCAAGCAGTGACTACCCTATTCCTCAAATAACACAAGTAGGGGGGAGGTTTCAAGATTCTCGAGAATGGGAACAAATAACTCAGACAAATGGGTGATCAAGATAGTATCTCAAGGCTATTGATCGATTTCATAACAAGACCTCCGGCGTTCACAGGTATACGCAATACAGATACAGTTAAAACCATACTTCAAAAAACAGTGTATTTAGACAAAAAGAGGTTCAAAACTTGTTGAAACGTGCTATAGAATTGGTATCAAAAGAGTACGATCAAGAAGGATTTACCAGTCGTCTTTTTCTAATCCAAAAAGAATGGGGGAGGTATGCGTCTGATACTGAATGTAAAACCCCTAAAACAAATTTGTCAGAAAAGAGAAATCAAAAATGCAACTGTCAGAACAATACTGCAGTCACTCAATACAGGAGATTGGGCAGGCAAAATAGATCTGAAAGATGCTTACTTTCAAATTCATGTACACCCAGAACACAGAAAGTATCTGAGATTTTCAGTGGCTCACCAGTATTTTACGTACAAAACACTTTGTTAGGGACTAAAACTTCGGCACCAAGGGTGTTTACAAAAGTCATGTCGTGTGGGAGCATACCTTCTTCTCATCAAGTCAAAATTTCCCAGTTTCTAGGACGATGGCGATCATTGTGCAAACATCGAGACGAACGGCCAAGGTCGCAATTCAGTGAAGCAAACAATACAAACTATCACTGGATCTGGGTCTGTAATAAATGGGAGGAGAAATCAAATCCTATCTCCAAATCAGAAATCTGGCGTATATGGGAATGAAAATAGATTTACAGAAAGGCGTGGTAACGCCATCGCGGGAAAGATGCAATCACTTAGTCAAAGAAATAAAGAATTTTCAGCAGGATCAGGTCACCCAGCAAGAAAGTTTCTCAGTGTACTGGGTCAGATGTCAGCGTGTATAGACATTGTGCCATGGGGTCGTCATTCATTGAGACCAATTCAACTGTATGTGTTAAGCACTGGCGCCCTCACAGGCAAGCCTGGACACACGATTACGTCATCAGAGCCTTGCTTAGAGCATCTAAACTGGTGGGATGATACCAGACAATGTATTAAAAGGCTTCAGCCTTACAGATTCCAAAACCAGAGGGCAGTAATGATAACAGATGCCTCTCAATTGGGATGGGGAGCTCACATGGACAATGATCAAGTGAGCGGCAGTTGGCCCCCAGAATAGCAGGAGAAAAGCACATAAATTGGTTAGAATGCAAGCTGTGTTTCTCAGGTTGCAACATTTCCAGAGAAAGATTCAAGGAAAAGTCGTTCTAGTGAAATCAGACAATTCAACAGTGGTATATTACCTGATGAAAATGGGGGGAACAGAATCCCCAGAATGTGTACCTCACATGGGAGGTCCTGAATGGTGGCGGAGTCAGAACATCAATTTAAAGAGTGTAACACCCGGAGTCTGAAATGTCATAGCAGACAGGTTATCCAGGGGAATTCCAATAAAGCGCACAGAGTGGTCTCTACCGGATACGGTAGTACATCAAATATTTCAGACAATAGGTATTAGCGTCAGCCACTCGTAATAGACTTGTTGCAACAGGTCAGAACAAGAAATGTCTGACATATTGTTCACTAGCTCCAGAAACAGAGAATGCCCGAGCCACAGATGCATTTCACGATTAATGGGAGGGAATGCTCGCATATGCGTTTCCACCACCAATCCTTCTTACGAGAGTAATGAAAACGATAAAAATCAGAGTATGGGTGATAATAGGATAGTGCCACTATGGCAAAGACAAGTGTGGTATCCAGATCTTAGGAATCTGATGATTAGCCTTACCTATAAAGCTCCAGCCGAGGGAGAATCTGCTAACACAAGACAAAGGAAGACTTGTACATCCAGACCCAAGAGCTTGAACTTAGTAGCCTGGAAGCTGTCAAGAAAGGCAAAATAAGAAAGGATTTTCTGCAAGAGCGGCCAGTATTATTATGCGTCAGGCCAGAAACCAAACACACAAAAAACTTACGATGGCTCGAACTCAGAAAATTCTATTGGTCGGGTTGAAGGAACGGAATTCAGATCCCTCTTCTGCTTCTGTAGCCGAAGTTTCAGATTTCTTACAAGAATTGTTGATAAACAGAAACTTACAACCCTCAACCATAGCAGGTTATAGGTCGGCAATATCGCTTATTCATAAAGAGTTAACGGTGTTTTCCTGGGTCAAGACAAAAGATTATCAGATTTGACAACCAGGACTGAGTAAATGAGACCTAAAAAGAGAATCTTGACTCAAATTGGAGTTTGCTCTAGGCTTAACATGCTATCAAACGCCTTTTGAACTTTGTCGAAGGCGACCATGAGATTTCTCACGCTAAAGACTGTGTTTTAGTGGCAGTGACATAAGGGAGTAGAGTGAGCGAGATACATGCCTATCAACAGACGAAACCATTTTCCGCTGGGAAAAGAATGGGAATGGATTACGACTACTCACAAATAGGGAATTCATGGCCAAAAAGGATGTCGTTGAAAAATCCTGGCCAAGATATATTTTTAGCAAACTTTGACACTTCGCATAGTCACAAGAAGAGAAAATAATGTGTCCAGGCAGAGCTTAGCCATTTATGTGACAGGGACTCAAGCCTGCGAGAGGTAGTAACCTCAAACTGTTCCTTAACCCATAAGAAAGGCAGTCAGAGCTTCTCCAAAGATACCATTGACGCTGGATAGGAGAGCCGATCAAGATGTTGTTATGAAATGCATGGCGAAGAGGTTTCAAGTTAGCCAAGCTCATGATACTAGATCTCTCGCTTCATCGTGGGTCTTCCAAGAGTGAAACCTTGAGGAAATTATTGAGAGCAGCATTTTGGATTCAGACCCAACTTTCACTGCATTCTACCTTAGAGATGTTGTTGGATGATGCTATTTTTTCCCTAGCCACGTAGACGGCAAGAGCGGGGAAAAAAAATAAGAAAAAGTTGGGAAGAAAAAGTGTTTTAACGGGTTCCTAATGATACAAATCTTATCTTGATTGTGAAATTCCAACGTTCCAAGAATGTACACAAATATTGGATCAGGAAAGTAGAAAGCTCTAGTGCTACGAAATAACTGTATCCAGTTTATAAAAAATTTAAAAACATTACCGATTATAGATTACTAGTATTGACCAAAATGCTTGGTCTATTTATATTGTTTTGTTCTTGTGGAATTGCTTGCAGTTGAAAAGTTATTGTTTGTTGAAGTTCAAAAAGTGTTGCTAAAATGGTCAGTTATATTTCAAAGTTTATGCCACAAACAGTTGATATAGTTAGAAGTTCATATGTTGAAAAGATGTAAATGTAGGGAATGATCCACAAACCCCCCCCCCCCCAACAATACCCCCCCCCCCTCATCTATTACAAACATGGGATTAGGAAGGTACAGATTATTGATAGGCTGAAGGGAGTACAGTTGGACAGGTATTTCCCACCGCCAGTACAGCTGCGAAGTCAGCATAATGTTTTGACCAGGGTTGAGTATATATTGCAGGGAATTTCCCCTACGTGAAAATGTTTTTACCTAATTTAATATACTCACAATGGTGAGTCTCCCGCCCAACCTCCCCACATTTACCTGTAAATGTATAAGCCAAAGAAGAGTTGGTTTGTATGAACGGCCTGCTGGGTATTGGTAGGGATGGGCGGTACCGGGTATGATACCGCAAACCAATAAAATTTTTATTTGGGCGATATGGGGGATAACGGAGTTATTAGCATAATGGTGAACCAGGGTGAGTATATTCATTAGGTAAAATACTTTAAATTTGGGAAATTTTGAATTCACCGGAGGGAGGAAAGACAATCAAAACCAGGTTAAACCAGTCAAAACTGGTCAAAACTAATTCACACTCACTAGTTGAGTAATGGTCTGACAAGGGTAGAAACAATTGATGCATGAGTCTTAATGAGGAAAAAAAGTCATTTTTTTAAGAAATAGGAGTGATAGAAAAACTTAAGTGTTTTATTGAATTAAATTGCAAAAAATAATTAGTTTTGAAATGAGGGAGTGTGGGTATTATGACTTGAGTAAGCAAATGAACTCAATTTGATTTACTATGTGTGGCGTCTAGGAAGGTGCTGAGGGTAAGAATGTTTTGACAGGTGTTCTGACGGTTTTGACCATGTCGAATAGCCTGTAGAAGTGACAGTAATAGGATTTGTTGCCTCTGCAAATTGCGTCCAAACAAATCACAGGGCTTTTGCTCAGGGAATGCAAACCTTGCAGTGTATAGACCGTATTCATAGCCCGGCCATGTTGGGGACCAAGATAGATGCATCCAGTACACAATACATTCACCTGTCAATGATCCCTGTGCAATCACTAAAACATGGATCGATTTGTGACAGCTAATGTATTATAGTCCTGGGAATGTATGCATCTGTCCACCAACATCAAGGCTGACATATATTGAATACGGTATATAGCAAGGTGCCCTGTCAATTGTTGGGAATGATAGATGGAAACAAATCCTATTACTGGCACTTCTACAGCAAATTTGTACTATTTTGACCTTTTAGTTTTTTTTTTTTAAGGAATGTTTTAAAAGTCGTGACATTGATGCTATTGCAAATTTTGTTACTATGTTTTGACTATGTATGTAGTATCATAAAAGTCGGGATACCGATGATATGCCAACGCAGTGAAAAAGTTGCTATACTCCCTGGCTTGAAATAGCCTGTCAGGGAAACAGTACAAATAATTTATGCCATGTGTTGTAGTATCCACCAATCAAGTGATAGGAATATTTTTATGCCATTATATAAAACATGTTATTCTGTAATAAGCCAATCAGAAATACTGCAAGAAAGCTGGTTGTCCACAGGGGGTTAGTTCATTGTATAGTCCAGGAAACACCACTGATTATATTTATTGTGACTGATATATGTTGTATTAATCAAATCTTAAATCACACTCTCGTTAGGTCGGCCAGTTCTTCAGCGCAGCTACAGCAGACTGGAGGAATGTGAACTTAGAGATCTTGCTGACCAAATCGGTGCAGAATGGGAAAAATTCGCAACATTCCTAGGCCTGTCAGCCACTCAAGTCTACCGAATCAAGTTGAGCAATACAGTAGCATGTGATCGTGTTTTTGAAGTGCTTATCACGTGGCAACGGAGAATGGCCCCAAACACCAACATGGTGAAGACATTGGCTAAAGCTTTGGAAGACAGTGGAAGAGTGGATCTGAAAGAACAACTGTTGGAAAAGGCTGGTAAGCCTGTGTACATTTTTTGTGCATTTATGTATCAAGCTTTCTTGTGATGTTCCATTCATTTTAGGCCAAGAAAAGTGGTTTGTCTTGGAAATGTGTGCATTTCGCTTTGTGAAATCAGATCTGTCACATAGTGCTACTAGCACAGCTGTTTGAAAGCCTCATTTATTGTGACAAAATGAGAATAAAACAAAAAAAATATCAATGGCGACACACTTTTGATGACTAAGTTGAAGTTTTTATGCCACAATCTACATCCTGTGTAAATTTGATGAAATTTCATTGTGGGCAAATATGATTTTTTTTCATAAAAATCTAGTTTTGCACATCTTTCTATGGGAAATAGGCATATTGAGGGCACTATAACATACAAATCATGATCTTTGTAGGCCTATATGGCAAGATTCCCGCAATGGATTTTTCTGATTTTTGCAGAGGTAAATAGGTCTTGCACGTCCCTACTTACATCAGTTGTCAAAATTGTGTTGCCATTGCTTAAAATTGCTTTAAAAATAAGAGCCAATTTGCATGGGGTCAAACAGCTGTGCTAGATCATCTCTCAACTGAAAGAAAACATGAACAAAAAAGGGACAAAAAGAGACTTTTCACTTAGTGCCCAGATTTATTTTTCCCTTAAAAAGCAGCACTGGCTTTTTTTTTTTTTTTTTTTTAAATAACATACCCCAAAACAGATAGGGACATTGATATGAGGATACAGACATCCAGGTAATTTGTAGGCCAACTTTTAAGTTTTCCATAACTTTAATCAACAAATGTGTATATTACATGAATATTTTTGACCCGTACTCACTGATATTAAAACCACAAAGGTTATAGACCGATCAAACAGTGTGCATAGCGTGGGAATCATGCATATGGCATGCGTGTTCTTGTGTTAAAGGCCATTTTCGTCGTCTGCTGAATTTAACGTCGCCGGCGACGTTAAATTATAAAATCGTTCTATTTACCCATAAGGAAGCTGATTTGGTCTTAATCATTTCGGGTGAAGGCTTTTGTATAAAAGCCTTACAACCATGCAAAAATATCAATTTTGAAAAATCTTGAGGGCGCACTATTTTTCAAATGTGCCAGTGTCTCTTTAACTATTTTTGATAATATTTAGTTTTATGAATGTCATGCTAAACAAATGCAATTGATGTCCTGTGTTTTATCTTGTATACCAGAGTAGAGAGAAATCAGAGTAGATGTCCCCATTGGCTTGCGCCCAAATGTGGGTATGCTGTAATCATTTTTTTGTCTCAAATGAACAAATCGGACATCTGTTTCACTCAAACCAATGGCAGAATTTGTGAAATTGAGATGCAGGCCAAAATAAGGAACAAAAAAAAGTATAAGAAAATTGACATTGCAAAAGTTTGTGACTGATTTTTTAAAACTTAAAACAACTGCACTTGTTATTATAGTTTTTGGCCAACACTCTGAAATTCTTCTATTCCCTGTTTGCCGCTATAGAGATATTCAAATGAACATCGGAAACATTCGGAACAAAATACAACATACCCGAACGTCCATATACGCTTGGGTACATTCGCAAGCGTTTGCCAGTGACGCGCATTACGCAAAGGCAAAATAAGCGTAGGTGTTGTGCCCAACAGTAGCATGCGATGACCCGTTAGGACGCTTCTCAGGGGTCATCGTGTTCAGTCAACTTCAATTTGAAAAGGTCTATTAGGTTTCACACCACTAAATACTGGTCCCATTCGTTCCTGTACAAAATGGGCGAGATGAAAACGTCATTTTCCCCACAATGGAACATCTCAGACCTTAAAGCTAACATTCTGCTTGAAGATCATCATATCTCCTACCCAATCAATCATGAAATTAGGTAGTTATCCCCAAAATTTTCGAGCTGCTGGACCGCGAAGACTAGCATGCACCGTGGACCGTGGAGGTCACAGCACTTTTTCAGTCAGGTGTTCTCTGTAAGAATACGGTTAAAATTGGTTTGTCGGATCAAAATAACATATCGATGACAGCCTTTTTTTGATATTCCTACAGAATTTATACTTAATATTGATAGCAACCATGATTTGCAACCCAGATCTCGCCATTTCTCTAAGTTTTTAGGGTATACTTAGGCGAGGTCACAAAAAAAACGCCTCATTTGCAATGGGGGCTGGACTTACCTGTTTCTCATGTTATTTACTGGTGTGAATCCATTAACAGATGAATAGACAGCTGTTGGCATTTCAGGTTTTGTAAAATGAATCCTTTAAATTACTTGCTTGCTGGATTTATATCTCAAACTGGATGCAACTGGATTCATACAACTGTCAGAAAAGTTGGCCAATGGACACATCCCATAATTCACTACAAATAGAAACTCAAGTGCAAGGCAAAAATAAACAGCCTTTTTATGGTGGGTCTGGGGCCTAATTTACTGATCTAATTGTTCTTGTTGCTATAGGTTATCGTTACGAGGAAGAACAAGTTAAAGAAGCCGCCAAAAGAGATGTAAGTATTAATTCCTTTGTAAGCTACAATCCAGTAAAAATAGTTTAACAATAGTCCTGGAGTCTAGAGAGTTTATTCAGCTGAAAAGACACAAAAGTGTCTGGTGGACTGATTATGTTTATATGGGCTAAAATTCAATATTGCTGCTATGTCAAATCCTGTACAAAAAAAAATAGGGTAAATGAATTTGTACAGGGGTCAAAATTTTAAAAGGCTCCAATCATGGTAAATATATATCTCAAAATCTGTCTGAAAGGAACAAAAATGTCAATGCTCATAAGTCTTAGGTCAAAGGTTACAAAATATCAGTTGTATGGGTCAAATTTTCAGAATACTCCATTTTAAATAAAAATAGGCTTAAATTACTTCTATTACTCATCTTGATATAATGTTCAAAAAAAGGAAAATGGTTTGCTATAGCTGAAATATAGCTTACCCACAATTGGCAGAAAATGAAATGAAACCATTCCATTTCACCACAAGGTGCTTGATCTTTGACCTTCTGTCACAAATTAACTTGGCTTTGCCGATTGTCAAACAATTAACAAATTGTCCTTATCAAGATAAACAATTTTTGTGTCACCTGCCTTGAGGCAGAAAGACACATAGGGATCACTTTGTCCACTGTTGTTGTTTTAGTCTGTTGTTGATGTCTCTTATTGCCTGTAATATCCGCACACTTCGATGGATTTAAACCAAACTTGAGTCATAGGTGCAATTTGGGATCCCTCATCTGTTGATGAGGTCAAAGGTCACATACAAAGGTCACATACAAAGGTCATGTGAGGTCAAGTTGTAAGATAGGCTTAAATTGTAAAATTGACCTCAATTGAAAAGTTGGAAGTTAAATTGGAACCAAACATGGTTTATGGATATTACATGGAAACCCTCATTTGAGAGAAATTTGTATCCTCAAAAAAAATCTGTCACTTTAAGATTCATGTGCACACAGATTGACCTCATATTACCCCATGCCATTTGTAAACGTTTATCCCATTCATAAACACTGCACTTATTTGCACTTACACTCTTTTACCAATTGATCAATTAACTTCGTACCCAGCCAGAAGAACAACTGGCACAGGACTAATGTGGTATGCACAAATTGAAATCTGATGACCCCATGTGACCTTTGACCCATTCACAAACTGTGATGACAGATGATGAATGTTTTGGAAAACATTGTATTTTTTTAAATACAGGGCATTCAGTTAACCTGTGCATTATCTCCTTAACTATTCTCTGTTCACTTACGCAGTTGCTGGAACAGTATGAACTACCACCATTCTTGGGTGAAGTGATGAAAGCCTACGAAAAAATAGAGAAACCAACAATACCCTTTGATCTTTTCACGGAGCTCTGTGTAAGTTTGGATCCCCCGAAGCTCTCGGTAATGACTGGCGTAAACTGGCAGATAAATTAAACTTGAGTCGATACATCTCATACCTGGAATCAAATTACAAAGAGGGCCCCACTCCAGGTGTTCTATGGTGCTGGATGAAGACTAACAGACCCCTAGAGGAGCTTGCGGCGACACTTCAAGAGATGAACAGAGGAGATGTCGCTATGAAGATCTATAGTCACCTTGGTATCAAGCAAAATGAAAGTGATGAGGAAAAAAGTGATGATGATAATGATGGTAACTAGGTGGAGAGAAGAATATATTGTGTATCAAAGGAAGTTGATCATCTTCAAGGTTATAGGGGCATTTTGTGATCCACTTGCAAATTTGATCTACTCTTTAAGAAATTCATAATTTTGTATTTTCTGTCCGTAAATGGACAGAAGTGACAACACAGTGGCCTATGAGGCACCGTGATATAAACATTTGCTCATAACATAAAAATGCAGAATCTGTCAGAATGAACTGAAATTTTTGCAATCTTCTGGAGGATATCTAGTGATCCATAAGATTGAAGGTGCTAGGATCATGAAATGCACCTTTAAGTGTGAATTACCATTTGTATACAAAAATGTATTAAGAAGTTGGTTGTTTCTAAGAAGAGAGGGAGTTACTTCATAGTCACACTTAAGTCCTGACTTTCAGAAAGATTGGACAAATTTGTGGATAAATTTTGTTGAAGGCAATGATGTTAAGGCCATGGGAATGAAAGTTTTAGATTTGCGTCCGCCGCCCGCATGTGCCAAAACCTGCCGCCGAAAATTTTCATTATTTTTTAAAAAATCATTATTTGCATAAAAAATGCTCTTCATCACAAAAAATCAAGTTTTAAATCATCAAACAGCTAGAAAAGGGTACAATTACACACTAACAATAGACTACATGCATGCAGTCTCTGAACATGACACATTTCTTGATGTGATTGATCCGTCAGCTCTGGGCCGGAAATTCGTGAACTCGCAAGTCAACCAATAAAAATGTACATAATGAATAATGAAATAAAGCCTCATGCCTTTTGAAAAATGTCCGGACACAAATCTAAAACTTTCATTCTCATGGCCTAAGGAAAAATGTTTAAAAAGTGCATCTTCCATGAAAAAAAGTGCAATAAATGATTCATGTCAAACCAAACTTTACATTTTTCTATTGATTTGGGTGGCATTCAGGCCCACATTGAATCAACCTATCCACATGCAGCATGGACATTTTTTGCAACATCATCAAAAATTTGATATTGTTATTCTTTCCCTCAAGATAAAGTATTTGACTGGGTTATGAACCCAGGACCTCCAAATTGCCAGACAGGTCTATAGGCATAAGGTTCCTAAGCATACTACTTCCATTGGCTCCCCTCCCTCTCTTGGGAGAGGCATAGAGAAGATTTTTTTTTTTAAATTTTAGCAAATTATAACATTATAGTTAGGCCAAATAAAAAAATTAATGAAAGTCCCATAAATTTAGAAAATCTGTGTGTGTCGGCTTCTTTCCAACAAGTTGTAGCCAATATTTAATGCAAAAACGAGTCTAGCAACATGGAAAAGAGAGGCAGTCATTTAAGACACTGTCTTTCTTTTCAGAAGCCCGGATGAACTTTTTTACTCTGGCCTTATACAGGGTGAGTCAAAAAAACTTGACCCTGATTGTGTCCGCCATATTGAATTTGTAAATAATACATATCTAACATATGTGGTATCATCGGAAAGCCATTTCATTAGTTTTAATTTGCTGCAGAGATCATTCCAATTGGTTAAGTATAGGCTGAGCTACAATCTTTTGAATCAAGTAGTCATTTTTGTGTCGCCTGCCTTGAGGCAGGAAGACACATAGGGATCACTTTGTCCCCTGTAGTCTGTTGTTGATGTCTGTTGTTGTTGTGAAAAAGGGTTAACATTTGCTTGTAATATCCGCATACTTTGATTTTTTTTTTTTTTTTTTTTATATTTAATGCAAAAACGAGTCTAGCAACATGGAAAAGAGAGGCAGTCATTTAAGACACTGTCTTTCTTTTCAGAAGCCCGGATGAACTTTTTTACTCTGGCCTTATACAGGGTGAGTCAAAAAAACTTGACCCTGATTGTGTCCGCCATATTGAATTGTAAATAATACATATCTAACATATGTGGTATCATCGGAAAGCCATTTCATTAGTTTTAATTTGCTGCAGAGATCATTCCAATTGGTTAAGTATAGGCTGAGCTACAATCTTTTGAATCAAGTAGTCATTTTTTTCCTCTATCCACGGATTTCCATTTGAACACATGGCGGCCAACTAAGCAAATGACTCCCCAAATTGATGATAAGGATATGTCTATATTTATGGTAAGCAAAAGTGGTATCTTAAAGGTGTAAAAAACAGTGATAATGGTAAGTTTTATTTTAAACACTTTTTCAAGATGTTGCATATACTTTAACCTCAAAAGGTTGTCATCGATGTCTGCCGGGGATGCCTGTTCCTTCATATGGTATGATTCATTCAACTCCTCCAGAAACTGATACATGTATCAAGTAAATTTATTTTTTGAATGATATTTATGAGTGACGAGGATGTAGAAACGTTGAGAGGGCATCGATGGTGAATTGTAACTGAATTTTGTGGGGTTAAATAGCGACACATTTATTCTGCAGTCAATAAGTAGCCGATATTCTCCTGGACACTGATTTGATTCGCTGAACGCTGTTCATTTTAATGTGAATCCGTGGACAGAGCGCAAAACATGCTACTTGATTTAAAAGGAAATAGCTCGGCCGATACCTAACCGATTTGAATGATTTTTTGCAGCAAATTAAAGGTAATGAAGAAGCGTTCAGATGATACCAAACATGTTAGATATGATACTTAAAAATTCAAAATGGCGGACACAATCAGGGGTCAATTTTTTTTGGACTCACCCTGTATATATATAATTTTATTTTAAAAATCTGTAATTTGTAAAAAGTCTGTAAATTGCACCACCACTGGAGGTCCTATAACAAGGACCAAATTAGTATGACAACAGTTATATTGAAATTTCGGGCATACAGACAAGTCGTTAATCGTGTCCACACGGAGGCTGAAACACCGGAGTGTCGATCAGAGTTTTTGGGCCATGTGGACCCTTTCAGAGTTTTAAACTCTGGAGTTTAATCGAGGGTCTAGCAGGGTTTTATCCCCTAAAACACTTGCAGTGAAGCTCAAACTCTTATAATACTCTGGAGTAGTGTTTTGGAGTGTCGTGCCACGTGCCAGCTTTGGGGGATAGTGAGCGGAGGTGACCTCCCAAGGTCATCTTTGTCTACAAATTCTTGTGTTTGTGTTTGAATATCATAAGCGAAAGTCCACGGCTTCTGGTATGTTGACTTCCGGTCTACACTCCGAAATGAGAAATAGACTAGACGAGATTCTCAAAAAGATGCTTAATTAAGGAAGTACAGGCATTTTTTAGTAGAAGCGTTTCAAACAACTTTTCTAAACTGATTTTTTGTGCTGATTATGCTGGTTGCTTTGCTGAATTTTAAGTGCAACGGGGTCAAAATGTAAAAATATCAAAATGGCCGCCAAATGCAACATATTTCTTATTTTTTGTCATTAATGCATTTCTACTTGTAAAAGTTATCCAACTTACATCTATATACCGTCCCTTGAAGCTGAGTATATTTCAATAACTTACCAGCATAAGTTTTTTTCCCATGAGCCGAAATTGGAAAAAATCAAAATGGCCGCCAAAATACTGACGTAATAAAATGAAAAATATATACTTCCTCAAATGTGATTTTTTATTCAACATTTATTTTATAGAGAAAGAACAGGTACATGGAGTACTGTATCCAGTGAAAGGACGACTACTTAGTGCCCTATGGCCTATTTTATAAGAAAGAGGCATAGGCCTACTATGATATGCATTGTTAAATTTTGTGTATACTCACTTTGTTGGCCTAGTTATAGGTCATACTTTTATGTATGCAAAATATGAATTGTAGACTAGAATGTCTGGACCTTCGAAATAACTTGCTAGACATTTGGAAAGGCCTAACAACATATCTTCCAATATATTCCATAGGGAGTGAAGGGAATCATCAGACGAGTAAAGGATAGTTATCCTTTCCAATTATCGATTGGTCCCGAACGATCATGTGGAGTTCAGTCAGCTTGTTCTTACAACACGCTTTCCCAAAACATGAGATCGACATGCCTAAATTTCAGTTAACTAAGACTGCCAGATATATTATGATCTTACCTTTCGATCAAACGAAATATTTGGGATCTATAAAATGCTGACACCACCATTGCAAAATTAGTAATAGCAGAAAAGGTTTGACACCTTTGGTAGTTAGTATGGACCCTTTATATAAATGCTAGGTAGTTATACTCTCAAATTGTGGTGTTACTTTTTCAATAGGGGCAAATTTAAGGTTACACGGGGGTCAAACTTTCCAATTATGTTGGAATGTATGCCATATCGTCCGTCTAGTCATAAGGATTCCAAAAATGTATAGTTTGTCCCATCAATGACCATTGGTTTTGAAGTTATAGTGTAAAAATGGCTAAACTGCTAAAAAAAGGTAAATTTCCTTTTGTACAGGGGTCAAATTCAGAAGTTGATCCAATTTTGGTAAAAATAAAAGAAGTTGTTCATCTAGCTTAATGTGTCAAAATAAGGAATAGTTTGTAGCATCTGCAATGCATAGTTATCATGATATGTGACAAAAATGCCCTTATTGACCCTTATTTCCACAAGTAAACATTCAACATAATCAAAACTATACTTTTTGGGAGTCCTCTTTCCTCGGACAATAATTTGCAAGTATTTAAAATATAATCAAATTTTAATGTTGACCCCTGTACAAATTGAGATTTGAGATTACTAACTAGAGGGTCCATACTAATTACTAAAGGTGTTAAACCTTTTCCGTAGTGTGGGGGGGGGGAATGAACTCCTTAAATAAGGCCCCTGTGATATTCAGCTCCTCCTCTAAATAAATTAACTAAAATGTTGGTGTTTTACAACTACTTTAAAATATGGTACGCAATGTGTTTTTACCCAAAACTAAACTGGCTCAAGAAAAAAGGAGAAAATCTGCGAAAACTTCAGGGGCATGTTCTTTGGAAAAAGCACGCTTAGAGTATCTCAATTCCAAGGAACATTTTATTACTTAAAAGAAGAAAAAGGAAGTGTGCATAGCGCCCTTTGTTATGGAGATTGTAAGGGACGTCTATACATGCTTTTGTCATAAGCTACAAAGAGGGCTACAGAGGCAGCCCTTAATAACAAAAAACCCAATACCATAGCTTATGTACTGGATTTGGATTATAGAACTGTCTTCACACAAAGCAGGCTCTGCGAATACTACAAAATGGCCCGCATAAAGATGGAACATGAACGAGATGAGCTTAATATGAGAAAAAGCTAGCTAGCGCCAATAGAGCTAATTAAAATTCACAAGTCCAATGGCCAAGTTCATAGTTTCATTAACCATTGTATTGAACAAATACAAGCACCTGTATTTTAGTATGATTAGAGACCAAGCGATATTGCAAAGGTCAGGTGTTTAAAATGTGCCCATCCAATGCTACTAAACTGAGCCCTTGATAGATGCGGCATGCCTTCAAAATAGTGAGGTGGTGTGGTATGTAATAGGTTGTCTGTGTTTATGGCATTACATTTTAGTGTTCAGCCCCCGAAAACAAAAATGCAATAATGAGGTTTTTCCGCCCCAAGAACCAGAATGCCACTCAATTATAGTTATGCTAAAAAATAACGCAATCCTGCAAAGCGGATAGTGGTTGGGGGGGGAAGGGTTCATATTTTGAAATTTCAATTACCAATGAACATGTATGATAATTTTACATAAAAAACGTCAATTTTAGGTGAATTATGTAACGTGGGATTTGTAAAAACCGGCAAAAGTTAAACTTGGACTGTCCGGAAAATGCGGAAGTTCAAGTTCATCTGCGTTCATGAAAACTACAGAGGGCGTCCTCCATTCCTTATACGGCGTGTCCTTTCACGGTGATGGAAGGCCAGTGTGATGGAGTGAAGAGGATGGAGGAAAAGGGGGAGAGGGCCATAGAGGGGGAATTGGTAGTATGATATATTTGGTGGGGTTAAATAGCGACAAATTTATTGCAAGGCACTATAGTAGTCCGAGATTCTCAATGGGACAGATTTGATAGCTGAAACGTGTTCATTTTATTGAATCGGGGCAGAGCGCAACAAAGGCTTAATTGATTTAAAGGCGTAGCTCGGCCTATACCAACCGATTTTAATGATTTTCTACAGCAAATAAATGTAATGAAGAAGCGTTCAGATTTACCAAACATGTTGATATGATATTAAAAATTCAAAATGGCGGACACAATCAGGGGGTCAATTTTTTTTGGACTCACCCTGTATATAATATAATTTTTAAAAATCTGTAATTTGTAAAATGTCTTGTAAATGGCACCAACATGGAGGTCCTATACAAGTACCAAAATTAGTATGAAACATGATTTGAAATTTGCGGCATACAGACAAGTCGTTAATCGTGTCCACACGGAGGCTGAAACACCGGAGTGTCGATCAGAGTTTTTTGGGCCAGGTGGAACCTTCAGAGTTTAAACTCTGGAGTTTAATCGAGGGTCTAGAGGGTTTTATCCTAAAAAAACTTCGTGAAGCTCAAAAATCTTATAATACTCTGGAGGAGTGTTTGGCAGTTTGTGCCACGTTGCATGTTTGGGGGATAGTGAGAGGGGATGACCTCGCAAGGTAATCTTTGTCTACCACATTATTGGGTTTATGTTTGAATATCATAAGCGAAAGTCCACGGCTTCCAGTATGTCGACTTCCGGTCTACACTCGGAAGAGAAATAGACTAGACGACTTCTCAAAATGATGCTTAATTAAGGAAGTTACAGGCATTTTTAGTAGAAGCGTTTCAAACAACTTTTCTAAACTGAATTTTTTGTGCTGATATGCGGTGCTTTGATGAATTTTAAGTGCACGGGGTCAAAAGTAAAATATCAAAATGGCCGCCCAAATGCAACATATTTCATATTGATTTTTTGTCATTAATGCATTTATATCTTGTAAAAGTTATCCAAATTACATCTATATACTCCTGAGTGAGTATATTTCAATAAACTAACCAGCATAAGTTCTTACCATGAGCGAATTGGAAAAAGCAAAATGGCCGCCAACTTACTGAGTAATAAAATGAAAAAAATCCTTTACTAAAATGTGATTTTTTAAACATTTATTTATAGAGAAGAAACAGGTATATGTAGTACTGTATCCAGTGAAAGGACGACTACTTAGTGCCCTATGGACTAGTTTATAAGAAAGAGGCATAAGGCACTATGATATGCATTGTGAAATTTTGTGTATCCTCACTGTGTTGCTGTTATAGGTCATACTTATGAGCCAAAATATAAATTGTAGACTAGAATGTTTGGACCTCGAAATAACTTGCTAGACATTGGAAAGGCCTAACAACATATCTTCCAATATATTCCATAGGGAGTGAGGGAATCATCAGACGATAAAGGAGAGTTTCCTTTCCAATTATCGATTGGTTCCGAACGATCCGGGAGTTCAGGTCAGATGTTCTTACAACACGCTTCCCCAAAACATGGAGATAGACAGGTGCCTAAATTTAGTGTAATTAAGAATGCAGATATATTATGATCGACTTCGATCAAACGAAATCTTGGTCTATAAAATGCTGACACCACCATTGCAAAACTAGTAATGCAGCCTCCCCTTCTCCTGCTCTTTCTAACAGCCTCTCCCCTCCGAGTAACATGTCTTCTTATTTCCGCCCCCAAGACCTCGCACCCATTTTCCCACGACTCTTCCACACCCTGTTAAAATCGCACCCTCTCCTATCTTCATTCCTTACTTACCCCCCCACTCTCCCTCCCGCCCCCTCCTCACCCGCCCGTTTAATCTTTTTACCCTGTTCCTGATATCCTCACCTATTCACCTACTCACCACTAGAACACTCTAATACGAAAGGTTTGAACCTTTGGGAGTTAGTATGGACCCTTTATATAAATGCTAGGTAGTATACTTTCAAATTGTGGTGTTACTTTCAATAGGGGCAAATTAAGGTTTCCACGGGGGTCAAACTTTAAATATGTTGAATGTATGCCATATCGTCCGTCTAGTAATAAGGATCCAAAAATGTATAGTTTGTCCAATCAATGACCATGGTTTTGATATAGTGTAAAAATGGCTAAACTGGCTAAAAAAAGGGAAAAGTCCTTTGTAACAGGGGGGGGGAGTAAAATTAAGAAGTTGATCCAATTTGGTAAAAAATAAAAAAGTGTTCATCTAGCTTATGTGTCAAATAAGGAATCGTTTGTAGCATCTGCCAATGCATAGTTATCATGATATGTGACAAAAGGACCTTATTGACCTTATTTCAAAGTAAAAAACATCAACATATCAAAACTATACATTTTTGGGAGTCATTTTCTCGGGCAATAATTGCAAGTATTTAAATATAATAAATGCATTTTTAGAGATACTAATAGAGGGTCCATACTAAATTACTAAGGTGTTGAAACCTTTCGAGTGGGGGGGCGGGGGGGGAATGACTCCTTAAATAGGCCCCTGTGATATCAGCTCCCTCTAAATAAACTAAAATGTTAGTGGTCACATACGTGTGCATGATACAGGTTAAGATGCATGTGCTAATACGAATGAATGGCATGGAAAAATATTTGTTGTCGATCAATATAGGAGCCAAAATATTCAATCAAGTTTAAAACATGTTACCAAAAAAATGCGTTCAAAAGAATCTGAGAATCGATTATCGCAAAGATTCTCGTAAAGTGATTTGCGTGAGTCAATGTTGATTCTGTAAACTTACGAACTTAACACAGTAGAGAATTAGATGATGCCCGCAAATTTGTTGGGAATCAGGAGTGTTCTCGCACACAGAGAGAAAATTCTATCCCTGGTTAAATAATTAAAAAAACCAATGAAACCATTACTATGCATAGACACAAGTACACTATGTACCAGGCACTGAAACAGTTTGGAGGATTATGAAAACAAATTGCAAAGCAATAGGTGATAAGTTTTTGAAGGAATACCACTATTTACATAAATAAAAATGCACGGAAAACCCATTAAATGTGTAGGAATTATTTATTCAAGTAAGGATAAAAAGTGCGGAGGATTCAAGTGGAAACTAAAAAAAAACAGTATGGAAAGAAACAGTTAAATGGGCGGAAAGAAGGAAAACTTCATACTTTGGCCAAAAAGCGGTTTAAAATAAAAAATTAAAATCTCACAGTTTCATATAATGCTGGGAACTCACTATCAAAATGTCATTGCCAGATAAGTTTCTTGGGGGTCAAGTGTGAAGAAGGTTAAGCCGAAACCAATATGGGGGTAGTGGAATATGAGGTGGAATATGCCTATTGGAATATCCAATTTGTGCTCTTAATATTAAAGGGGGAAATTTTGAACTGGAATATCGAACAATGGTGTACTTGGAAAAGAAAGTAGCGCATGGTTGATCACTGGGAGGACTGCATTTCTTTCTTGAACTAAATGTAACATATGCAAATGTGGTCGACAGTACTATGGTCAAATACAGTGTTTTATCAGTGTCTATTGAAATCATGGTATTTCTGCAAAATAAGTGCAATAAATATCCAACCAATGCTATTTTATGGGGTAATGATAAATTAAGCTCAATGCAGAGTTCGGTCGTAGACTGAATACAAGCTAGAAGATTTTATTGAATGACAACGGCATTGTAAAACTCAGATTCCCATTTAGGCAAAATTGGTGGAAATTTTTTAAAATAAAAAAAAAAAAAAATAAAAAAAATATAAAAAATATATTTTTTTTTTTTTTTTTTTTTTTTTAAAATGTTTGTATACTTGATTTATAGTACAAAATTTGATCAAGGAAGTCATGCAATTCCAACACATCGTAAAGAAAGAATCAGGCACGAGACTGAGTTGCTTTGAAAAAAGTAATAACTCATTTTTTATGTGAAGTTTGAGAAAAGAGTAGATGTTGCTGGGCTCAATTCGAAAGATATAGATAGATTGTTGATCTAACAACATAAGCTTCGGCATTAGTTAATGAACGATTTAATTGAAATTAATGGTGATAACTTCTGTATGTTCAAACAGAGCGATAGAGTTCAAAACAAAATATAGCTTACTTCCAATTCATTTCTTTTATTAATCCCATGCCTGTAGAGAATCTCTACCTACGAATGAAACTTTCTGAACAGATGAATGTAACTTTGTACTGAAGATTATGACCAGTTGGATTGTGTAAAAATATTTAGTTTGAAATCAGTTAAGGATTGTATATATTCCTGATGAATCTTCCTTGGAAGTAAGTTTAGACCAGATGGTGGAACAAATGCGATGTAATCAATGTTTAATAATTTTGCATCATAGTCGGTCCATAAAGAGAAGTGAATAAAATGAAACAAATCACTTTTTCCTGTTTCTACTTGTTTCAATAGATATTAAAAAAATAGTCCAACTGCAGGAAACACAAAGAAACGATTACTTTAAAACATGAAAATTGGGAACGTACTCAACTTACTGAAATTGTGAAGATAGATTATGTATGTATAGTGTGATAGTGGGAATTGTTAAGGAATAGACCATAAAAATGCGACGTTATCTCTTTGAGGGTAAAGTTTACAAAAAAATAGAATAGTTTGACATGACGGTGTCAGCACTTGATCTCGTATTCCATTTGCTTAGTCAAAAGGTAGAACACAGGTATCTGTTGTCTAGTTACTGATATGGAGGTATGCGATCAAATTTGGAATGTATGTTGCTAGTGCTCAAAAGTAAAAATTCAGGAAAAAGGATAAAATAATTAATGGCCCACTATTTCCTCACTTAATTATGGAAAACGGTACTTCATGATTTGGGAGAATGATAGGGCTTTTAAATGCATTGTAAGTCCCTTTGAAAGAAGAGAAAGAAGAGAAACTCATATCGGCACCCAGATCCAGGCTTCTAGTCTAAATTTTACTTGCAGACATAAAGCATGACTGATAAAGTATACTTCTGTGTATATATCAAGTAGAGAGATGGAAATCATGTAGAAGAAAACCTGTCAGTTTTGGACTTGCTCAAACATCCTTTTGGTGCAGTGAATATTATGTAAACTTATTTCCACCTTTGGAATTTTCCGTGTAAATATTGATTTTGGTAGCCATTTTGTCAATTTTTGATCCCTTTTCACTCAAAGCCAGAAAGTTTAAATGGCTACCAAAATAAATCTATGTAAAGTTGTAGCAAACACCTAAATAAAAGAAGGTAGTGAAAGTGACGTTTACAATTCCTGTTTTAGAAAATATACAATAGGTCTATGGTATGTAGCGGCCATTTTGTGGAATTTGATCAAACATTCACCCCTTGGGCAAAACTTAACTGAGAAGTTGATAATAATCTACTCACCCAATATACTCACCTCAAGAGGAAAGTAGTTAATATCACTGAAATTTTTGTGGATTGTAGCCTAAAAATAAGTTGTTAAGGGTTGTATGATATTTTGGCAGTCCATCTTGAATTGTCCAATTTTCTTTTTGTTTCCTTTTTGAGGGTTAATTTCTGATAATAAATTAGTGTAATTACTCAGGTGCAAAAGTCTGTGTAGACTGAGTAGGTTGTTTTTTGTTTGCTCGTATCCACAAGTCATTGGTATGGCTTGTGGTGGTGTCAGGATGTTCAGCACGTGTGCGATCCGGGCCGGGTGTATCCATGGTACGGACGATCCTAACATGGCCCGTTTCGAGGCTGGGGCGATTGGGAACATCAGGGGTTTTCACCCACGCTTATTGGACACTGACTGCGATGTCAAGTACCGTTGTGGATCTCGTACACGGGATCGAGGGATTAACGTCCCCTCCGAAGGAACGGGATGCTTTCAGATCCATTTGCCAATTCCAAGTGAACCATGGAGGGAGAGCGGGCAAGTCTGTATTATAATAAATGATGGTATTACAGATCAAATCCAGAATTGGTAGATACCCGAATAAATCCAGCAAGTGCCACGACCCCACGGGTTCGAACCCGGGAATTTTGATTGTAAATTGGCAGAGGCAAGCCCCACCCTAACCGCTAGCAACGCTCTACCAGTAAGTGTAATGCTGTTAACTATGGAAAATTACGAATTTATAATTTGACAAATTTTCAATGGTATTTTGGCGGCCATTTGAATTTCTGATTTTTGAAACCTTTGCCACTCCAAACAGCAACGCAACCGGCATTGGTGATAAGAATACAAAATAGTATAGGAAACAATGTTTCAAATGCTTCAACTAAAAAATGCCTCATGAAGTTTTTTTCATGAATTTGTCTGTCTAAACAGAGGAGAATGCTCGGGGAATGATTTAAGGTTTGTCATCGTGTGGACACAATTGGAGTGAAGTAAATAATTAAAATTCTCCCTCGAGTTCAAACCCCTGGGAAGTTTGGACATGTGAACACAGCTATTATAAATGTGATTTGTTCATGAATATCCTCATTCACATCAAATGGCTTCCTCAAACCATCCTGAAAAAGAATGGACTAAAAGTTCTAAACTCTAGTTATTGGGTCTAAATTGGTTCAAGGCGGATTAACTAGGTTTGTATTGATATTGGACCTTTTTCAACTTAAAGAGACATGAGAATTGCCAGGAAGAAGCGCCCACAATTTTTCTCGAACCGGTTTTTTTACATATTTGGAATGATTACAAATGTATTAGATCACACCGGAAAGTGAATAAGCCGAATACGCCGTCTTTATGTATAAGATGATGATATAGTAGTTCTGGCGGTATGACAGAAAGTCCAAAGCATGGTTTTCTATGTGGGAATGATTACGATAACCGGCAAGTTCAAAACAGGTGGGCGATGTTCTTTGGACACGATGTTGTCCAATAAACCTTTGAAACGTTCTCGGTAGGTGCGTCTACAACCCATTCCAGTGAAATTTGAGAGAAATATATCCTAAAAAAATCTCCTCGTGTCATTTAATTTGAAATAGGTTTATCGGATAGGTTTCACTGGATTGAAGTATGTTTGTGGGGTCACGGAGCTTTTAAAAACCCAGTTTAAAACCTGTTTGAAACACAAGTTAACCCAGTGGTTTACTATGAAATTAAGGGTCTTTTGGAAAATAAGTAAAAATAATATGCACACAGTGATATGGTATGGTAAACATATCAAAATATTAGGCTTTTAAAGTTGTTACAAATTCAGTATCTTGTCGGCCAGTGAGTGCTTTGTTGTCCGCCAAGGGAATTCAAAATGAGGACTGAAACTTGTAAGCTCTGGCCATATGTGTGAGGGTCGGTGGAAAATTTAAACTTAATAATTTGAGTCTCATTTGAATGGCTTGTTTAAATAGTATCCAAGGTTGGCTCATAGATGCAACAGGAGAACTTCCTATATTAATGAGGTAGAAGGTCATACGGGTCAAGTTGTAAGACAGGGTGTTGGTCTGCTTGTTGAAAAGTAAATTGTCTCATTTGAAAAGTTTGAGTCCAATGCGTCTTTAGCTGTTTGTGGCACCTTCAAATGTTGCGTGAAGGGCACATGATAGTGTCAGTGGTATTGAGATAAATTCGTAAAAATTGGCTTAAAATGTTGAATTTGGTAGTTTTAGTTTTACTTCTTGATCTGGTTTTGTTCTATGCAAGAGGGCAAATAGGGATTCTGGGTACACAGCAAGATTCCTACTCACAGGGTAACCCAGAGCTTAGGCTATTCCATGTGTACTCTTAGCTTACCTAAGGGTCCCCCTTGATGCATTATTGATACAGTACATACAACTAAGTACTTGGGAAGTAACAAGCCATGGGTGATAGCAAACTATGGTACTAGCGTAAAAATCTATAGTGTACTCGCAGTTGCCTGCTGTGACTGACAGGTACCATGTAAGCCACCAGTAGGGGAGTACCTCTGAGCTACTCTGGGAGTCCTTCAAGGACTCTCCTGCAGCTGCTAATGAGGCAGACTGTGGACCATAGAGGGCAGCCAAACCTTCCATGGGGTTTACGACTGCTGATCATTTCAAGCTTAGTAACCCCTAAAGTGAGTGAGCATCACAAAAACCCATAATAGAATTTTGGGTAAAAAAATATAACATTATGTGACCAAAATGTTAATAAGGTGAAATTACTAAAAAAATCACAAGAGCTCAAAGTTCATTGCATGGGAGTACCCATGAGGTACTCCCGCATGGGGTGACTAGTGGTTAAGCTACTGCATGGGTGCCTTAGGTGGAATTGATTACCCCATTGGAGGCTGGCGATGTGGTACCCAGGCGGGTGGGAAATCTGTGGCACTTAACAGGGTCGGGAACTTCAAGGTACTCCCCTGAAGAAATGGTTTGTAGTGTGTGCCTGTGATTGGTCTGTGGTAAACACCAAAAAATAAGTGCATGGCATATCAACATAGTAAGACCATTTCGTGAACTTGATTACATGGTCCTTGGTGTACCAACGTGTGGTGAACTCATTGACCTGATGAACTGCTGAATCATGTGACCTTGTACCTCTTCGTAAAACCACGACAGATGACATATGCATTCCAGTGAACATACATGTATTTTTCTGATCTAGAAATGTGTCAGGGACATATTATGCAGTAATTACTGATATGCTTGTTGATCATTTGATAAAGAATGAACTGTCACAAAAGTCACATTTGATTAATATGAAAATGTATCAAGTTAAGATAACATTTGTATCTGGTGTAAATTTTTAGTAAATGATAACATTTTGAGCGGATTGTAAAGCAAAGATGGCAAAGTCGACCTGTGTGTGCAAGTTTGGTTAAACTTGCATTTCGGTTTGTTTTGAGAAAACTATGATATGGATGTTGAAATATCTGAGTCGGCCTTTAAGTAAAACCTTTTTCAAACTGCTTTATTAATTTAGTTTCATAGTTGTCAGTTTTGTATTTTTTGACTTACCACTCATGAACATTTTGGTCGGAGCACAAAAAAGATAGACTAGTTTAAAGTTAGAAGGACTGTCAAAATTAGTTTTGTCCAAGATTGAAGTGATTACATTCTTCAAAATAACTATCAAATTCAAAGATTAAAAAATGGCAGATTCCAAAATTATTACAAGTTACCTCATGTCAATGCAAAGAAAAATATTTTCCCCAAAATTATTAAAGTAATATTCAATGCAAAGAAAACTGTATTACTGGTGGGACTAAATTACACTAGCAAGGTCTAACTTTGGACCGGGTCAAAATCTTTGTGCATCATGGACCTGCAAAAATATGTGCTCTTTTTCCTCATGTTCACTTTGTTATTCAAATTTTGGTAGCAGCTGCTTTATATAGGTCATCTATGAAATTCCTGTCTGTGAGGGAGAAAACATCCACACACACCAAACCACACCGAAGCAATGTGCACACACACGCACGCAGGTTGCAACCACACACACATGCATGCTGCATGTGTGCACACACAAATGCGACACATTTGGTTACCAGGTGCACAGCACATTGGGACCAATGTCACACGCACATTTATCCAAGACTGAAATTCTTTTTGGTGATAGTCTTTCACCTAATGAAAGTGGAGTTGAGATTTCTCGTAGAACTATTATATCTAGTAAAAAAATATTGTATAGCTTTTATTTGTATAGAGAAATATTACTAATATTGGGTTAAAATTCTTCATTGTGAAATTTGATAAGATTTTTTATGACGTAGTCATATTTTGTTGCTTGTCTCCAGTTTTTCTAGTTTATTAGTTTAAATGCTACGGTGCTGGAATTGGTGGACAATTAGGGGCGGGTGGGGTGACATGGTGGTGACCTAATGTGACTTGGCACCTCATGGACCTTTGGCCAATCATTGACCTTTGGCCCTCATGGACCTGGGCCACCTAATGTGCCCTTTGGCCACCTCATGTGACATTTGGCCACCTCATGTGCCTTTGGCCACCTCATGTGACTTTGGCACCTGGACCTTGGCCACCTCATGGGACCGTTGGCCCCATTCACAAACCGCGCGGCAATCGACATCGCGGTCTAGGGACCGCGATTATTTTTTATATTTAGCAGGGTAGTTTCTGCATTGGCTTTATTGCCATTTTAACAATTGCAATCTAAGGAAATTTTTATCATGGAAATATTTGCTAAGGAATTAGGTTGAAATCTTTAAAGTAGCCAAAAAGTCAACAAAAAAGCAGATTTGATCCCACAAAAATACTTGGCAAGTTGACAAGTATGAAAGGTGTGTTGTTTATATTTGAGGCATAAAGGAAAGGACTAGAATAAATTTTTTTTTAAGAGGGAATGTTGAACAGAAGCGTTATGTGACACAACTATGTGTTGTGCTCGACTGCGTGTGCATCGCCATACAGTGGAATTGGAACATGGGCTCTGTTATTGAAGCCATGGCTGGCAATTTGTAATCCAACGATCTAAAGGTCCGTTCAACTTCAAGAATTGCAGTGCAGTGCTGCATGCAGCCTACCACAATTGTTACTCCAATCACTTGCAGTAGCAAGCAAGCAGTACTGCAACGAAGGTGAAATTATTTTAAAGGGCGATGCATCAAGAGTGCAGTGGGGTGCAGTCAAGTGTGCGTATGCCAAATTTCCGCAAGTTTACTGCACCGTACTGCAACCCGTGACTGGTTGACCTGCAGTAATCGATTAGGAGTGCCGCGGACGTGACGGAAAATTGGCAGGAAATTTACTGCACAGAAATGCAGTGCAGTGGAAGTATGAACGGACCTTAAGCAGGCGGTTAAGAGCAGTCATTTAACAAAAGTTCCCATGAAATGTGGATCAGACAAGTCGGTGAGCTCATGTATTTGAAAAAGTTTGTGCGGAGGGATGACATGTCCAGAAAACGGGCCACACGAGATACAACTTCTGTTTAACCGGTTGTCTCTGGGAATGCTCTTGTATGGGGTGTACGATGCTTCACTCATTATTATACGTGCGTTGTTGAGCCAATCCATTGTATAGAGATCAGTGGACAATAATCACTGGTTTTGGAATTGATAACTAATTATCACAGTTATATAAATAATATCGTTCTACTAGACTATGGGACATGTCTTTATATGTTGTGGTTGTTATGTCCCCCTTCGAGGGGCTAAGGGGAACCCAAGTGTATATCATCATAAATTTATTAAAAATCATATAAAACGTTTGTTCCGCAAATAAAATGCCACATTTGCTTGGATGAATAACATGGCCCCAGTATCCGTGACCAAAAGAGACACAGACTTCAGCAAACAATGGAGCTAAAGAAATCAATACCGACCCATTTATGTGGTATAGAAAAAAACACTTCAGATTCCTTTCATCTGGGAGTGAAGGACCATTATATTGTCTCGCGGTTGAAGAGATTCAGGTGTTACCGATTTAGACGAAGTATTTTTAATGGACCCGTACCGTAAACACAACATACTTATCCTCATTCACATTATAAGTAATCTTGAGCTTCTATAGTGTGTATTCAATTAACTTTGACCATATTTTTCATCATTTATTCGAAAAGGAAGAAAGACAAACAAATATCATGACAGAATGTTGCTGGGTAAGCTTTGACCTAACAACTTGTGCAGAATTAAATCCGTAACTTATTGCGTAACTACATTTCTATTCAATTTAACGCGTTTTCAGATTAAAACTTAGGGTCAACGACTTATATCATATATTATAAACTGGTGGTATTGTGAAAGAGGACGGGTATTTTGTTACTCAACACGAATCGTGTAGGTGATAACACCTGACTATAACAATGGCTCCGTATACCGGGCCCATTGTAATATTTTTAGTTAATGGTTTGCTGAAGTATATACATATCCACTGGTCACTGATATTGGGAAAGAGAAATTGAGGTGATATTTTATTCATTTTCAAGAAAATGTGCCAGTTTTATGCGCGGGAGCAGACAGTTATATGATTTTAATCATTTATTATGAAATTACACTTGGTTTTTCCCTTAGCCCCCCGATGGGGACAACAGAATTTGTTATATAGTTGGTTGTTTGGTCTATGCCAAATAGTCTATACTGTTCTTCTTTAACCCTATAGTGGTTGTGAAGTAACCACATATTGTGTAAGTCACAATTGGTCATTAATTTCCAAATTTTATGGCTCATATTCTGAAAGGGAGTCTACCTTTAGACCTGGGTTTAAATCAGGATTAGTCCTACATGAGTGGACCTTTTTTCCTTCCAACATACTCTGAAAATGTTCTGTAACAGGTGAGAAAATTCCTCATGGATGGGCTGTTTCAGCTCATCTATGAGGAATTTCCTCACCTGTTAATTTAAAGGTGCTTGTTCCGATTTATGTGTATTGTGTTCTCTACTTGATATGAGAGCCTGGCACTTGCACAAACGCCCCATCAAGTACCGTGGGAAACAAACTTGCGGTTTTTATGGTAGACGCAATAATGCATGTTGCAAAGCCCTATTCAATACTCTGCTAATATTGATGGTTAACCACTAAAACGGCAGGTTTTTGTTTATATCTTGGGAATGAAATGGATTTGAGGGCTCATAAATTTCAGGACGACAATGAGAAAAATATGGCCTTTCATCTGATATCAAAATCGATACTACTTCCGGGTAAATCAGGGGGGGTCCCAAAGACGATCGGAACACGCACCTTTAACTTTCAGAGTATTTTGAAAGGAAAAAAGTCCACTCATGTAGGACTAACCCTGATTTAAATCCAGGTCTCAATTTAGACTTCCTTTCAGAATACCAGCTAAAATAAACCCAATTTTGCTCTGGGCATTATCTTTTTAAACTGCCCTTGGGCAATACTACCCGGGGGTTAATGAGTGTAGCAAGCATCTTCCCATTTCTTTGGGACAGTTGGCACTACCCAAGGGGTTGTACGCTTCAAAACCAGTCGTGTCCGTGCTGGGCCTGACATTTTTGAATATTTGCACGGAATAATACAGTGTTGGGTGCTTGTATACACACAGAATGTCAATTCGTACAAAACACCCGCCAAATAATCAGTTGTTGGATGTTGGTTTCTATTGGGTGGTTTAAATTTTGTCCTACCCATGGCCAACCAATGAATGATGAATGACACATCAGTCGTCTTGATTTAAAATAAACCGCCTCAATGAATACATCTTTTCACCTAAGCGGCAGATTATGAGAAAAAAGAGTCTCTGAGCACAAGGATCCAGGTGTACAATAGTATTAACCTGGCCAACCTCTACACCACAACATTAATTTTGTATCACTTCACTACCGATTAGTGTATCATATGCAAAGCGGCACCCCAGTATGGGAAGAAGCGGGGCCAGCCATTGCTTTCTATTGTTGGTACTCTATGTTTATGTGTGGTCAGCCAAACATGCGAGACGGTGAATTTGTTCCCACAGATTACGTAACGTTTTGCCCTCTATCTATATAGAACCTCTTTGCACTACCTGGCCGATTTGTTGGTTTCTAAGCACTATTTTGATGGTCTCTTGGAAGGTTATATCAAATAATTGAGCAAATTGGAGATACGTTAAGGAATGTTGGTTTATGTTTACAGAGAGATGGAGAAGACGCAGGCGGAAGCACTTTTTTGATTGGATACTGAGGAAGGCTATTCTCATGTGGTATCCTGTAATGAGGCAATTCAGACGATGTATCATAGGTGGGTAGTGCCCAGGCCGTTTCAAGAGCGGCGTTTTGTAATGGGGATGATATGTCAGTAAAGTACTTTAAACGAGAATTAAATCAGTAAAAGGTGCCTCTGGGTGCATTATACCATACCCGGGGCCCTTTCACGGTTCTCTATTAAATTTGCAGTGAAAGCTGAGAACTGATTTGTCGGTAAACAAGTATGTCTTGCTTTTACCTCTTTGAGTCAGTGACGTCAGTGTGTAACGTAATAGTTGCAGCATTAAATAAGACCCATGATCCAAAGCATGGTGTACGCATGCGCGCACATGTATAAAGGTGGTGGTGTGTGAATCTACCCGTCAAAACTGCTGCATGGATGTCAGGACTCGAAGGCAAATGAGGGTGTGTAATGGTGAATAGCCCCTGGTGGATTGCGGAGGGAAGTAAGGTGCACTTTCAATTAATGGTACATTTCTAGCTAACAACATGGGGTAGATATTGAAAGTACAGACATAAACACACCTTGACTGCCAACTTTCTTTTGGCCTTTTTTCAAAAATCTTCCGTCCATCATCAGTGAAGCATATCATTAGTTTTCTTTTGCTGTCTTGGTGCTTATGTAGTATTGCTTGATTTTGTGATAAGAAAAATCTGTTACTCAGTATGATAGGGGCGCATCCATGGTCGAGTGGATACAGGTCGATTATTGACAAAAGTTTATTATGCATTAAAAATGGTTGCATTCCTGCTTTACCTAAACAGAGACAATACACAATGGGCAATTTTCAAAAAGCTCGGAGTACTTTCAAAATATATACCTTAATTTTCTACAGCTTAAAAACTACATTTGAAAGGTGCATTATAAAATACAAAATATACCAAGACCAAGGATCCATATGTCAAAGCAATATGACTGCTAGTCATGTTTTTTAGTGCCATCTTACACTACAGAAGCAATGCATCTCACAGATGTAATCGTCTCTTTTATTTTTTGAGCAATTTTAAGCAGCAGCGACACAATTTTGACAACTGATATAAGTGCCGACATGCAAGAGCTATTATCTCGCCAAAAATCAGAAAAATCCATTGCGGGAATCTTGCCATAGAGGCCTACAAAGGTCATGATTCGTACACGTAAGTTATAGTGCCCTCTATATGCCCATTCTCCATAGAGAGACGTGTTTAACTAGATTTTTAGGAAAAATCATATTTGCCCGCACTGAAATTTCGTAAAATTTACAGAGGATAAAGTCAGTGGAATCATCTGAATAACCATAATAGTTGTAACAGTGTGTCGAGTTGTGATTTTCGTTTTATTTTCGGTTTCCTAATAAATGAGATTTCAAACAGCTGTGATCTATTAAAATAATCCATTACATATTAGTGTGTTTGTTTTTTACCTGTACAAGTTTGACATTTAAAAGAAGTACTTAATTTTCTGGGGGGAAGTAGTTATTTTTCCCGAACTGTGCAATAATATAATATTCTTTTCAGAATCTTCATTGGGAGGAGCAATCAACAACATCAAGCCTAATACATGTAGATTACTTTTCCATCTATCGTTCTTTGTTGCACACCACCAAATTAAATTGCCATTTGTTTAGGATAAAAAAGACCTCAAAACACAAAATATTTAACCTAAAAAGTGACTCCATTGACTAACAATGGGTGTTACCTTGAAAACTCTCCAACCTGCAAGTCCCATTCAGCAGAAGAATCAATAGGTTGACACAGATTTTTGAGCAACCAAAGTGTTTTAAAATAGACCATGTGTTTTGATTTCCTCTTTAACAATGGCTTCTAGTCTACGTTGGATTCTGAAAGGGAGCTCACTTAACCGGGTTTCACCAGGGTTAGTCCTACAAGAGGGGACCTTTTCCTTTCAAATACTGTGGAAAGTTAAATTGAAATGCTCAACGGGTGAGAAAATTCATCATGGATGGGCTGGAACCAGCCCATACATGAGGAATTTCTCACCCGGACACACACTTTTACAGTACATTGTAAGAAAAAAGGTGTCATCTTGTAGGACTAACCCTGGTTTAAACCCAGGTCTAAAGTAGTCTCCCTTTCAGAATACCAACCTAAATTCTGTGGGGTGTTGAGGTTTAACTTGGTACGTACTCTGGTTGATTGCCTCTTTTAAAATGATTTTTTACACAACAGAAAGTTTCCAGTTTTCCTTTTCAGACTGGTCAGAGGGTGCCGTTCCAGACCTATTAAGAGCGAGTAGGTTTCTGTAACCTGACCCATCTGACTTACTTTTTATGGTAGAAATATGAGGTTATTTTGGGCAAACTTGTTGCATGGGCCAGCAAACATGGGGGGATGTTCCTGTATACTATCCCTGATCTTTTTTGTTTTTGGTATATATACCCTCCATCACCCCCCCCAGGATTGATACCTATGGGTTGTGATTTAATTACATTGTAAGCATTCCAAATATACACAAAACCGATTTCGAAAAAATTGGGGGCGTTCTTTCTAGAGAAATGTCCTTCATGTCCCTAACTGCAGCTATGCAGCCCACCCCGCCTAGATGAGGGAAAGCTAACCCCAACAATTTCAACTTGGACCCTTAGTGGTGGGAAATCATCTACACACACACACAGATCTTGGATACTCGAGGTGCAGGATTAAACATGAGTGGAGGTTGTTAGGGTGAATCAGGTCAGGTAGTCTGTTTTTTGGGGGGGGAGTTTCCGTAACCTGACCCATCTGAACTTTTTCTGACACACTTATTGAATTCAGACACCATAACAGAATATAAACACCCCTTCCTTATTCTGTGATGGGTTTAGGAAAAATTCATAAGTGTGTCAGAAAAAAAAAAACGTGGTGTCAGGTATTACGGAAACTCCCATGGGTTTATTTCTTTTTTCAAAAAAATGTGCCAATTTCTCTGGGGAAAGATGCATATTTCAATTTGATTTTACTTGATTCAGAACATTCTGGAATTCAGGCACTGTTATATATTTGTAATCATGTCCATAGTCCAAATTGACTTTCATCTTGTTAAAATTTACAAATACAATTAGGGGAATTGATTAAAGTACACCCTGGATGTTTATCAACAGCCTGAGTGGTTCTTAAATTTTTACTCAATTCAAGGTTCTTGCTTTTGCATTTTGTGTGTTATTCAAATTTCCTTCTTGCAGAACAGAAGAAAGTTTATTGAATGAGCAGATGTTTCTTAAAGGGATATTAGCCAAGCGATTTGCAATTCCGAAACATCAAAAAAAATCATCAAAATTCAGAATTTTTTTATTTTGTTACTGGAATGGATATGCTAACATATAACCTGCAAGTGTTTGGCTTGACATCTGGTGTATTGAAGACAAGGCAGTACTTTATGATTTTGTAATTTCTATAAGTGCGTATCAAAGTTCCGAATGAGATTAAAAAAAGCCTTTACCTGGAATATCCCAATTTTTAAGCGTGATATGTGCACCCATGATTTACAGTTGGACCTCAAAAACACAAACATTATTGATCTTTGTTATTCTGTACTGTGTAAACCACAATCACCTGTTTAGTGTAGATTTTAAGAAGCAAATCGCTTACCTGCTGAGACGATATGACAAATTTCCCTCAAATACTATAGCTTCATTTTTTTTCACTAGTTGGTGATTGTTTTTTAATAAAGCAGTTATACTGGAATTGTTCACACTTATCCCTGATTGTAGTTCAAACAAAAATGCATTTCGACATTTTTTGATTCTCTCGATATATTCGCTGCTTATCCCTTTAATAATTATCAGTCAAGTACATTGGCAGTCGCATAATGTATGTTTTGTTATGAGGGCGGTGGCTTAAAAAAACTCAACCAGTTGCTAGCTGTTCATTCCAGTTGGAACCGGAATTCTATTCTATTCTACGTACTAACTGGACGCAATCACCTTGCATTGGTGGCAACCAGTGGACAAGTTGTGAAGCCACTCTAGCTATTTCACTTGAAGATGTGTCTGCGTTCACGTCATGCAGTTCTGGAGAAGCATGGTTAACATAGTGTTTAACAATTTGTTACCAATAGTTGTAACAATTGTTACAATAGTTTGGAACAATTGTTAACAATATTTGTTTAACAATAGTTTGCACATTCACTTGTAGAAGTGCCACATAATATTTATTGTTGCCCTACAGCAATGGCCGATCACATCACAGGGCACATGACATATGCTGTACACTGCATTGTTTGAATACCCTGCACTATAAGCCTTGTTATTTCTTTAGAACCTGATTTGCTGCGCAAGGATCTATATACCGGGTGAGTCAAAAAACTTACCCTGATTGTGTCCGCCTTTTGAATTTGTAAATAACATATACCTAACATAACATATTGGTATCATCGAAAGCTTATTTCATTATCTTTAATATTTGGCTGCAACAATAAGCCACTCGGATAATTATGGCTTGACTATCTTCTTTTGAATCAAGTAATCACCTTTATGCTATCCGACGATTCCCATTTGAATGCACGGTGTTTAACTAAGCAAATGACTCCCAAAATGATGATAAGGGTATGTTTTTTTTTAAAGTTTGGTTGGTCGGTCGGTCGGTTAGAAAAATAAAAGTCAGTGAAAATGGTAAGTTTTATAAGAAACATTTTTTTCAAGATGTGGCATAATTTTGGTCTGCAAATATAAACAATTACTTTAACCTCAAAAGGTTGTCACCGATGTCTTTTTCCTTCATATGGCATGATTCATTGAACTCCTCCAGAAAATTATACATGTATCAAGTTAATTTAGTGTTCAATGATTTTTATGAGTGATGGATCACGTAGAAAGTTAAGAGGGCAATTGATGGTAAATTGTGACTGAACTTGTAGGATAATCAACCACATTATTCTGCAGTCATAAATAGTCCGATTTTCTTCTGGACAAACTGAGTTTTGGCTTCTCTGAACGCCGTTCATTTCAATGTAATCCGTGGACAGAGCGCAAAAAAGAATACTGATTCAAACGACTCGGCAGTCGGTCGATACTCAACTGATGTGAATGAGCTTTGCGGCATATCAACGACATGAACTAAGCTCAGGTGATTACCAAAGAGTTAGAGATATTACCTCAAAATTAAAAATGGCGGATAGAATTTTTTTTCCAGGAGGGTCAAGTTTTTTTTTACTCCCTGTATGACGTGGCACTTCTACAACATATAGTGGTGACAGACTTACTCATATGACCTCTAACAAAAGGTGATCATCTAGTAGTAGTAAATCATATTAAAGGGGCATTTTGTGTTCCACACCTGTCAACAAGAATTGACTCAAAACAAAGTTGAGATCTTGCTCATCTGAAACGTGCCTTACATAATCCATGTTACCAAATCTTAATGCAATTCAGTCGTATCGTAGCAAAATCCAAATTTTGATTTCTGCCATAAACGGAAAGAAATACAGCTCAAATAGGCCTATGGGACGGTGGGGAAACCGCAATTGCTCATGACACAAACCGCGAGATCGGATCAACTCAGAAATTTTGTGATATGGTTTTCTCAAAGATATGTAGTGCACAGTGAATAAAACAGGAGGTGCTGGAATCACAAAATTGCATCTTAATTCAGTGTGTGATTAGGAATAATATTGTTCAATGTGTGATGTACATTTCACTGGCTATATAAGCATTTATATTTGTGCACATGGCAGGGATGGATATATTGTTAAACCTCTGGGCACTACCTATCAATCTGCATCTAAGCACTATTTTGATTGGTGCTTGGAAAGGTGGTAAGGTAATAGCATGTAATAGCAAACGGGAGATACGTTAAGATGGTGGTATGGTTTTCACAGATATCGAAGCCACTATTTTGATTGGTTTATCCTAGGACTATCTCAGTGTGTCCTGTAATAGCCAACCCAATCAGCCACGATTGTATAATAGGTGGGTCGTGCACCAGGGGTGAACGCGTTAATATTGTAATGGTTTCTTCGAGAGTTGATTTATATCCCGAAAGAGAAAAGCAACTTGTGTTATACACTAAGTTCTTGCAATGTTCGTCTTTTTCAGTTATGATGCCATTCATCATTTTCATTACATCGTTAGCATGTATTGCTCACAAAGATTTACCAAGAAGCAAATGATGATGTTTTATACTGCTAAGAAGAAGTGGAATGAATGTGTATAGAAGTGGAATGAATACATGTGTACTAGAAGTGGAACGAGAATGTGTCTACAAGTGGAAGCAGAATGTTGTACAGAAGTGGAATGAATGTGTATAGACGTGAATGAATGATTTGTACATACAGCATAATTATTGTAAAATCAAAATAA
>JAMKCH010022647.1:0-54606 GCA_023653785.1 Ophioderma brevispina | reverse complement strand
TGGGCGCTATATTTAATTGTTGTAGTAAAGGCCCTCTAAGTGGCTAAGCGTAATACGCCGTATTTTTCAAGAAATTATGATTTGTATGCTTTGTTTACTAATAAAAGTCGGGATCCGAAACGGTCGTAAATGGCATCTTCAAGACCGCTTTAAAATGCCTAAGTATCTGTTTTTCACAAAGAATAGCAATATAAGGTGTTGATATGGGTTAGTGGGGGTGGTGGATGCGAAGTGGCTGTGACAGCGAGAGTGAAGTATGGGTTGGTGAAGATTAGGGAATGTGGGGAGTTGTTGCAAGGGAAAATTAGATATCCTTTGAAGATGAAAGGTATGGTGTAAGAGTTGTGTGAGATCAGTGATGCTGTATGGG
The DNA here is from genome assembly GCA_023653785.1 of Ophioderma brevispina. NCBI lineage: Eukaryota > Metazoa > Echinodermata > Ophiuroidea > Amphilepidida > Ophiodermatidae > Ophioderma > Ophioderma brevispina. Next base: position 54,236 of record JAMKCH010022647.1, on the reverse strand, counting down.
AGCGAGACATGGCGTCTGAGCGAAAATGAGATGGGGATTCTGAGGAGGACAGAGAGAGCGATGTGTCGTGTGAAGTTGATGGATAGAATGAAGACTGAGGACGTGCTGCAGATGTTGGGTTTGAAAGAAGCGGTGGACCGGTTGGCGAAGGCGAATAGTGTACGTTGGTATGGGCACGTGCTGAGGAAGGATGACGGGCATGTTTATTAAGAAGGGCTTTTGAGTTCGATGTGGGAGGTTTGAGGAAGAGGGGACGTCCAAAGAAGACTTGGAAGAAGCAAGTGGATGAGGAGAGTAGGAGGGTTAGTTTGAGGATGGAGGATGAATTGAATCGGGTGAAGTAGAAGGAGGGAGTAAGGGCGGTTGCTGCGAGTGTGAGGTGAATCCGGCCACCCTCGTTCGCGAGGACAAAACCGGATTTAAAATTTTGGATTAACTGCTGCTACGTATGACCTAACCATTAGCAATTTAGAGATAAAAATAGGCATTTTGAATTTGGCAAAAAAATGACTGATAGTGGCTTGGATCATCCTCAACAATAATAAATAGTTGTTAATCAAATATCCCAGTGCTAAAGAATCATTCTATAATAATTAAGCTTCGTGTGTTTGAAATTGTTGGTAGAATCTTATGTGTATCAGATACAAGAAAAATGAAAAGAATATATTTAACATATCCATGTACGATTAAAATAGGAGTAGTTTGATAAATACCTCCCAACCAAGATTATAGTAGATTCAACCCATCGTGTCACCAGAGGAAAAGTTTTGGACAGCGTCGATTAGTTGGGATAGGGGCCAGAAAAAGAAAACACGTGGCCCGATTCATCCATTTCATGAACGAATTAAGATAATCTGGCTTTTCATGTTGCCATCATTTTCAAAGTTTTTTTTTTTTTTTTTTTTCTACGTATGACCTAACCATTAGCAATTTAGAGATAAAAATAGGCATTTTGAATTTGGCAAAAAAATGACTGATAGTGGCTTGGATCATCCTCAACAATAATAAATAGTTGTTAATCAAATATCCCAGTGCTAAAGAATCATTCTATAATAATTAAGCTTCGTGTGTTTGAAATTGTTGGTAGAATCTTATGTGTATCAGATACAAGAAAAATGAAAAGAATATATTTAACATATCCATGTACGATTAAAATAGGAGTAGTTTGATAAATACCTCCCAACCAAGATTAGTAATCTTTGCCCAAGGTAGTTAAATAGCCGTTAAGATTTGAAATTGTTTTTTTGTAGAGTTGATCAAGTATGTATAATACGCCAGTCTTTCTGTACGCCTATTCGGCCTTTTTCTAGGAGATTAGACTGTAAAATCGCCGTAAACGTATTTTTTGTCTCATTTTCCTTCCTCTTACTATAATCACGAAAGAGGGAAGAAAATAATAATAACTACAAAAACAACAATGACCGCAATGGAAGATGTTTTAAAAAACAGTCATAAAAAATCACATTGACATGAAGGTAGGGGAGGACAGTCTAACGTTTGTTATCAGGGCTTCAGAGTGACTCAAAAAGTTAAAGGTCATCGAGAGGTCAATTTACGTAGAAATGCCCTATGACCACCAAATTTGGTCAAAAGGACCAATGACATGAGCACAGAATAAATTCGAGGTCAAATGTCAAACACATAGGTCAAAGGTCAACACCTGAAATGAACTAGTTTATATAAAAGAAAATAACATGATGGTAATAGAAACACGTGTATATCAAGAATAGATTGTCATTGAGTATCTGTTAATAAAATGTCTTCCCAGAGTGTCCATTTGGAGAGGGTTGACTCAGGAGCCAAATGCAGGGCTGGTATAACCCAAGTGAGAAGAGAATAGAGCATGTTGGATTCGGTGTGTAGTGCTTGGGGAGGACAAGTAAGTATAATTAGAAAAGGAATGAATATAAAAAAGTAATTCATGTGAAATACTTATGTTGAGATATAAAAAAAAAAAAATAGTTGTGTGTCTCGAAATTGTCCGGAAAAATGTTAGTCGGACCAAATTGAGAATAATATAAGACCAAATCTTATAGTCAAGGTCCAAATCTTATAGGCACATGATTCAACGGTTAACAAGACTATCAGTTACACTGTAAAATGTGTGAATTGGATACGTGTTACTAAGAGTAACGTCTTGTCAAAAGACCATGTCTTCAAAATAAATTAAAAAATAGGACACGAGGACAGTCCTCCAACAATCATGTCGCAAAAAATAGTTTTACAAACCCAATTCAAGCCACTGAAGTGTCTTGCATAAACAGGCGGTGTTTGCGTGTTGGAGAGTAAACATTTAAAGTTCAAAGTCTCAAATCTTGCTTCATGTGATGTGTCCATATTTGGAGTGCACAACTTTGTTGTAGTTAATTAATGGGGGCACATGGAAACCCCCTTGGACACTAAGGAAGTCGGCTGAGAATATTTTTAAAAATTAATGAACAAAAGCACATTTTTGCGGATCTGGCGGACCAAGCAGGGTCCAGTTTGGGACTCACCTTGTATCAATTTTAGTAATATATTCGCCCTTCTATCTTCTGTTCATGTGTGTTGATTTCATTCAGAAAGAATTCAAGACCCGTTCTGGCGATACAGTCAGACTGGAAGATCTTTTAGACGGGGAATGAAGCGTGCTTTAGATAAGCTAAAAGAGAAAGGCAGAGATTAGGTTAGGTAAAAAAAAAAATATGAGCACAAAACACACTCGGCTTCGGCTACCAGCACGACAGGTCCTATAGGGCTCATCTTGTGTTTCGTAAAGCACTATTAAATACATTTTGTTGAAGACACCCCCCAATTAAAAAAAACAATGAGGAATTTTGCACAGAAACGTAGGATGACTAGGAAACTATACCCTGAAACGATAATGCTCAAAAATGTCTATTGGTCCACAAAAGAAAAGAATATATACGGGGATCAGCGAGTCTAATTCAACGGCCGGAACGGTATCCACTTATGAAATAGCGCATGTAGCGTCTACACTCATGAATTAATGCTTTCAGTCGGTTAACTCAAGTACCAAAATTCCATTTCAAGTATACCCACATGCTAGTAAAAGTAAAGTAAATCAAATCCAAATTGGTGCGCCCCCTTATAGGGTGGAGTCTGTGTATTTACCTATCGGTTGCTCCTATTCTTAATACAGGACTGAGGTAGGGGAACTTGTGGCTGCGCAGAAGTCTATAGCATATGGCTGTATCAATCTGCTGACTTATGTAAGCAACTAGATCAACGGGACTATGTCTTTTAATTTGATAGGGTGGAGTATTTCAGATTTAGGGTTTCTATGCTAAAAATGGGACGAACAGTACGAAAATTAATTTATACAACCACAACGCCCCCACAGCGCGTAGCAGGATTTGCACCCGAGATCTCGCAGTGCATTGTTAATGAGTAGAGGTAATAGTCGGTTAACAGAAAAGCTGAATCTCGAATTCTTCCCTTAAAGAATTTCTTGTTGCATTGTGTTCTCATAACGTTCATATCTCGCTCATTTCACCTCCAGACATGCTTGATGAAAAGGGCCAAACAACGCCGTCATCTACTTTATGCCATATTCGAGGATTAAGGGAGTCCGATATTTGGTAATAGTTTTCTTAATTCTATCTGCTCTAACAACTCATAATTGTTCAAACAAATACTACTTGACATTTTGACAATTTAAATTACCGCTTCATCATGCTACAAAAGAAAACGGCGAATTTCATGGTAAAGTAGTTTCCAATGGATTTATGTTGCAGCCGTTTCCATTGAATGCGTTTTAAAACATAAAGGCTGGTATCTAAAGGGAGTCTAACTTAGACATGGGTTTAAACCAGGGTTAGTCCTACCTTTTTTCCTTTCAAAATTCTGTGAAAGTTAAATGTAACGGATGAGAAAATTCCTCATGGACGGGCCGTTCTGGCCCATCCATTACTGCACAATTTTAGAGTAGGCCTATGTTGAAATAAAAAAGCCCACTCATGTAGGACTAATCCCTGGTTTAAACCCGGTGTGGCAGGAGATATAGTCCTCTGGGCTCACAGTCCGGGAACAATGGTGAACAATAGGGTGATCGATTCAGTTGACTCTTCACGCAACATTATAGTTTCACGCTTTATTCCGTTGTCGTCTATGGAGGCCGGACTATGATTACTTTCACACCGGGTCTAAAGTTAGACTTCCCTTCAGAATACTTTAGACTCAAAAGATATTAAATATAATAATGCTAGTACGTTCTATCTTTCAATGTACCCTAGAAGTGTAATATAACAGGTGAGACCATATCTCATGGATGGATCTGAACGTATCTATTTTTTCCTCTCATGTATCAGATCCATTGCTAGGCTAGCTAAAGTAGACCAGAACGACATCGCAAAAGCTGCCGCTTCAGTTCCCGTTCTGTGGAACATGAGAAGGAGTGGAAACTAGCCAAATGCATCATCAAATTCCCTGCCGTCATATCCAAGATCCTGGAAGACCTGTACATGCACACGCTCTGTGAATACATCTATGAACTGTCTACCACGTTCACAGAATTCTATGATGTGTGCTACTGTGTTGAAAAGGATAAGCAAACAGGTTGGTTTTTAATGTTCCATAAGTAATGTTTGAAAAGAAAGAATTTTGATAGACGTTTCATATAGAAGTCCTATGGATGCAAATGATGTGTTACAATTGATTCCGTCATGCGCTGTATAATGTTGTGCAGTAGCGCTTGACGGAATGAATGGCAATACCTCATTTTTCATCCATGGGACTTCTATATGGAACGTCTACCGACTTTTTTCCAGATTACCAGTGGCTCCCCGGGGGGGGGGGGGGGGGCTTAACTTTGGTTTTGGTAGGAAGTACGGTAGGACCCATATCTATACAGATTTTCGCTGAAAAAGGACTATAGCTATACCAGAGATACAGAATTTGGGCTAACTTTAAAGCAATATTGCATTTGATTGATTTTACATATTAACATTGAGTCCATTGGAATGGACCCCTTTATCGCAATTTTTTAAGATGGCCGCCATTTGAAGTTACTCAAGCATATATCAGCCCCTGGGCGTCATACATGCATGAGACTGGTGGCCTAACCAAGGTTGTCAGAAACAAGATGTTCATTGGAAACATTTTGGAAAATATTAGCTTCGTTGGTTATATTACTTGGCAGTGGCGCGGCTTATTAAACTTCAAAATGGCCGCCAAACTGTCATTTTTGCCCATATCTCCGTATCTTAGCCTTTAGAGATGTGATTCTGGCGTGATTGTCTTTGTTTTCATGATCCAGAAATCCATTAGAAACATTGTTTACAATATTGGATCAGTTGGTTTCGGTGTTTGGCCGTGGAGCCATTTTGAACTTTTTGCCCATATATTTCTTCTCTGTGCCTCGTAGAAGCATGATTCCGGTGTAAAAGGAGATATGGTCTGCCAAGAGCCATAGTCCGGGCTCCATAGACGACAACGGAATAAAGCTTGAAGAGTCATCTGAATCGAGTGCCCTATTCTTCACCGTTGTACATGGACTATGAGTCCGGAGGACCATATCTCCTGCCACACCGGTGCCTGTGCCCATGTTTTCAGAGTCAAGGAATCCAATAAGAATATTCATAACAGTATTGGACCATTTGGTTGTGGCAGCCATCTTGAATTTCAAAATTGTAACCAATTACTCTTACTTTAACCCCTATCCCGAGAGAGATAGAAGCAAGATTATTGTCATTATCCCCAAGTTTTCAGGGTCAATTAATATTGATGGTATCATAATGCTCATTCGGTTCCGTTGGCCATCTTGGATTTCAAAATGGCCGGCAACAAAACTGGTTTTGCCAATTCATAGGTCTCTAAAACACTTTGCAGTAGGATACTTATTCTGACATTACAGAATTGGCTCATTCGGTTGCGGTGGCCATCTTGGATTTTAAAATGGCCGGCAACACAACTAGTTTTGCCAATTCATAGGTCCCTAAAACACTTTGCAGTGGGATACTTATTCTGACATTACAGAATAAGCATGGAATTTGTTTCTCTAGCTATATTATGACATGATATACACGGCCAATTTCTTCATGGTAGTTACCACACAGCTACCACCAAGTAGAAATGGATTACCTACCCACTAGACGTACACTCGCCGGCCAGGATTCCGTGTATTTTTGCCGCATAGACGGAGAGTGTACACACAGCGGCTGGCTGCACCGTCGTGGAGTAGCGACGTGGTTACACCGGCTCTAAGCGCGCGCGGTATTGCTCATGGGCCATTTTGTTTTTTAGATATTTTTGGCGTATATTTGCATTTTTTATTTATAATGTGGGCGGGTATATTGGTTTTTTTTTGATGATGCCCGATTTGAATTTCGTAATGATTTTCCTAAAAACGTTCACAAAATGCTAACCGAGAACAAGTGTATAGCGCCTCATTTCATGAAATTGGGACTCACCACTCTCAAAATGACGTCGTGATAACTGCGGTACCCCCCCCCTGCTACGTGGTAACTGCGTGTCTACTCCGGTACTGTCTACACAGCATCCACCTTCTATCCGCCTAGTGGGCATTACAGGTAGCCATTGGGGTAGGTACGGCATAGTCACCACATCACGTATACCTAATACCTAGGATCTGTAATCTTAATTTCCTTGGCACAGTTCAGTAGACTTCATTCACCTTTGTATTCAGAAATACACCCCCTTGGTTTTTGGGTAATGATATATGGATACCCAGATCACACAGGTCAGTTCATTCAATGTTGGACAAGAGCAACCCACTGAACTGTGTCCTTGGTGGATGAGTACATTGTACCCACACTCATAGTGCTAACTGTTGTACTTTGGAAGTCATATCTTGCAGCTACTGACTCGCAATTAGCTCCGTGTGTACTGTTCAGTAGCTGCCTGCGGTAGATATGGTGTACTGCCGTATAGGCTACACGTGAGTAATAAATGGCCGTGTATAGTACCCTCAGCATTAATAATTCATTTTTGTTTTATTTGTGTAATAATTTTTTCGGGGAAGTGGTGAAAGTCCCATGGATCGCATCCCTGCTGTGTTAAGCCACAGCGACTGTGATGGCAAAGGGCCTCACTATCCTGGGATTACAGCCTGTAGCGAGAATGTAATCTGCGGGTAAACTGCTTCGTGTATCTGGAGGGTCTCGATGGGCACATGTCAACAAACATTCTTTTAAATCTATTTTTAGTATTATTCCCCAGTGCTGCACAAACCTGTTTAGCGGTAAAAAAAATACGTATCATGAAATTGCCGTAGCAAAATACTCATCTTGCTTGAGAGGCGATCAAATTGAAGCAAAAAGAAAATGAAAGGAACAAATAATTGATTTTCTTGTTTGTAAATAGTGGCAGTTTTAGATTCACGCCATGCATGTTTTTCCCATCATTACCAATTGTAACTTGGTGGACTATCCGTCTTTTGTCTATACATTTTAATTTTTTTGAGGTTGTTTTGATCGATCGTTTATTTTTACCGATTATTACCACGTCTGAAGTGGAATAGGCTTGACCAATTTCAGGTTGGTTTTGTTTTGTTTCACCGAGAAGATGCAATTTGATGTTTTTCTCTTTTTTGTCAGATCTTACGCGAAAACCCTGTGGGCGAAAACTGAATCGATTAAGATTGTTTTTTAACACATTCCGTTACCATTTCCAATGATTCTTGATGGTGGGAAATGACGGGAATTTGTATAAACCTCGAAATGTTGGCTATGCCAAGTGCAAGCAGTAGGTTCAAAACTACTTCCGTGTGTGGCACAAAGCGGACTGGTATTCAGTGAACCGTATTGGCGGATGAGAACTTACTCAAAAGAATATGCACGCCTTCACGTATCAAATCATGCGAGTTTTTCCCGCGCATGTCGAGTTTCACGCTCTGTGTATCGAGTTTTCCCGCCATAGTCGAGTTGTGCAGGCGTTATATGTCGAGTTTACAGCGCTATATGTCCAATTTGCCCTATATATCGAAGTTTTTGCTCTCTATATGGTGAGTTTGAACATTAAATCATGTCCAGTTTTTTTTAAACCTCGGCATGAGTTTTCTGGAAATGATTTATGAAAATCGGACATAGAGTTTCAAAATGGATAGCAGCGCTTTGTAAAACTCGACATATCGGGGGTAAACTCGATAACAGAGCATGAAACTCGCCATGATTTGATAACTGGGAGCGCTTCAGGTGCTCCATATAATGGGATGTGAATAGCGGTGATTTCCAGCAATCGGATTAGGATTTTGGCTTATCCTGCATCACCAAAGAGGTTCTATATAGATAGAGAGGACAAAACGTAAGTAACTTTAGAAATACACCGTCTCGCATGTTTTGCCGACCACAAGAAAACATAGAGTACCAACAATAGAAAGCAATGGCTGCCCTCCGCTTTTCCACAACTGTGGGTGACGCTTGGCATATACACTAATCGGTGGATACAAATTAATGTATGTGTTAGAGGTGGCCAGGGTAATAATAGTGTACCTGGATCTTGTGCTAAGGCTACCCTTTTTCTCATAATGCAATGCGCGCCTAGGTGAAAAGATGGATTCACGAGGCGGTTTATTTAAATCAGACGACTGAGGTCATTTCATTGTTGTGTGGACTGGGGTAGGACAAAATTAACCACCCAATAGCACCCAACATCCATAAACCTGATATTTGGCGGATGTTTGTATCGAATTGACATTATGTGTGTATACATGCCCCACCCAAATACTAATTATTCCGTGCAATCTTCAAAATGTCAGCGCCCAGCCGGCGACTGGTTTTGTGAAGGTTCACGCCCTTGGCTATCACACATCACTGGTTTTGCTTACGACCTTTAGAAAACCGGGTTATGCAGATGCGGTGATGCAGTTAGAGCGCGTCCCATGCCCAGCTGATGTTCATGTATGTGACCGAGTAACTTTGAATTCATTTCCGAACACAAGCTGGCACATAGGCGCGCTCACTGCATCACCGCATCTGCATAAGCATAAGCCCGGTTTTCTAAAGGTCGTAACTGTTTCACAAACCAAGATTAAGGTGGCAGCACCCTGGATTTCATTACAAATGAGGGAGCATTACATAAAATGTTATATCTTTTTAATCAAAGTAGATAACCCAATAAAGTTGTATAGTTTACATGGTTTAGGAAACTTATATCACTGCAAATACAGTAAATGCAAAATTTGTGACATTTGACCTCAAAATATGCAAATTAAGCCTATTTTGGGGCAAAATTAATAAAACAATATTTTCAAAGCATGCTATACAAAACACTACTCACCCAAGTGGATATACAATTATTAATTTCTCAATTCCTATTAATAATATATTAAGTCTTTTAAGAATCGTAGTGTGGATTTTTTTGACATTCTATCCAGATTTCGAAAAACGTTTTTTATTTTTAGAAAAATAAGATAAAGCTATAATTTTCATATGTAATACAAGTGTGGAAAAATTTAACCAGAAAAGGCATAATAAGATTGTTGAACATGTCATAGGCAATGTATCTGCCAAAAATCTTGCAATTTGGACCTAAAAGAAGTTTGCTCATTTTTATTGTAGTTTATAATGGTATATTACTTTACAAAGAATTTTTTTACAAATCTACTACAAAAATTAGTAAATTTCTTTTTGAATCGGTCTGTTTTGGCAGACTTATAGCATTTTTAGCCCCAAAATGACCATTTTTAGAAAATCGCAATTAAACAAAATGGCCGCCAAAATTGTATTAATTGTAACTTTGCATAATTTTTTGTGGCTTATATGATACAAAATATTAAGTTTAACGTTTATTTTTGCAAACGATACCTCACAAAAAGAAATTTGAACAATAACTACCATGTAATTCTTTTTTAAAGAAATGTTTTAAATATTGCACCTTGAAAAACAATGAAATACATTTAAAATATCGCCCTTTGAAAAACAATGCAATACATAAGAATAAGTACAATCGCATTATAATCAAACAAAAAGCAAATGAAAGCTAAAAATTACGCAGAATGTTAATATTCATAAGTCACAAAGCTGATGGTATAAAAAAATGTTCAGAGTACCTGGCACATTAAACCACGCATGTTTAAAGGGATTTATTGGTATGACTCTATCGGCACATATATAATGAAATATACCTAAATATGACGTACCAGATGGTTTGCACGGTCATTGGAGTATTCCTTGCGAAGAAAACACAATTTTCACGCTTAACTTTCGAAGCAGTAGACGATTTAAGGAAGCCGCCACGTTTATTATTTACGCTATCGTTTTGCCACAAGCCATGTTTAGTTTTTTTTTTTTTTTTTTTTTTGTAATTCTTTTTTAAAGAAATGTTTTAAATATTGCACCTTGAAAAACAATGAAATACATTTAAAATATCGCCCTTTGAAAAACAATGCAATACATAAGAATAAGTACAATTTTCCGTCGTATGCGTCACTTTAATCTGCCATAATATCTGAACCAAATATCGCATTATAATCAAACAAAAAGCAAATGAAAGCTAAAAATTACGCAGAATGTTAATATTCATAAGTCACAAAGCTGATGGTATAAAAAAATGTTCAGAGTACCTGGCACATTAAACCACGCATGTTTAAAGGGATTTATTGGTATGACTCTATCGGCACATATATAATGAAATATACCTAAATATGACGTACCAGATGGTTTGCACGGTCATTGGAGTATTCCTTGCGAAGAAAACACAATTTTCACGCTTAACTTTCGAAGCAGTAGACGATTTAAGGAAGCCGCCACGTTTATTATTTACGCTATCGTTTTGCCACAAGCCATGTTTAGTCTTTCACACCAATTGAAAGATGATCGGTGGTAGGTCAAGTTCTGGCCTGTATGAAAGACTATCGCGTTTACTTTTAAAATTGAAATTAAAAACACAGCTTTAATTTAACGTTTTCCTTTAAAATATATAAATTTATCAAAAATGGCATACATTTGTGCCTAATTTTTATAAAACGAGCCAGGGATTCTTGAGAAATATAGTTTTTAAAATAAAATTAGGAAACTCTACATCATACAAAGAAGCACTACTCGGTACATTGAAAAGTACGTAGATTGCTGAACCGCGCATTAGTGGGTTTCGAACCCGGGGGGGGGGGGTACTCAGTGGAAAAGGGTAGGTACATATGTGCCGCCGATATGGGTCACATTTTCACCCCTTAATATAACAATGGGTCATTTTCACCATGCTACTAATTGCCCTGTTGTTGGTCATTTTTGAGGGTCTTATTGCTATATAAATCGGTCCATTTTTCAATTTTTGGTCGCAATTTACTATGAAAATGGGTCAATTTTTCTGATTTTCGGTAAAATCACAATAAAAATGGTTGATTTTTCCGATTTTCGGAAAAGTTACTATGAAAATGGGCCAATTTTGCTAAGATTACTATGAAAATGGGTCGAAATTTCGGAACCAACTATATAAATGGGTCATATTTTTGTACAATTTGGTCACTATAAATAGCCCTGGAGCTAGCAACATTTGTAACACATCTCAAGTACAAAAGGTTTGAGTGATTAAATATGTAGACACCCTGACAGGAACCCCTGAAACGCGATTCTTAAGTGCCGCAAGTGGTGCCCCCGGGTTAAAACATGGGTCGATTTTTTTACCCGACGGACGCACATCTGTACCCAATTTTGGATCGAGTACCCCCCCCCCCCGGGTTTCGAACACTGATCTCTATACAATGGATTGGAAGCCTGGGCTTCGTAATTGAAGCACTGAGGCCATATTGGTCATTCAAAAAGAGCCCAAGCAGGTGGATAAGGGCCGGTCATTTATACAAAATTGTTCCCATTGAAATGTGGATAAGCGACATAACAGACTACAGAATCAAGCCAATTCAGTGAGCTCATTGTATTTGCGCGTATGGGATGGCATGTCTCTAAAAACGTGCACCGGGATACAACTTCTATTAAACAGGTGTCTCTGGAATGGTATTGTGTTCGGTAGACCAAGATGCCGCCCGTTGCTCCATTCATCTAATATAACACTTTACTGTTGTGTAGCGAATCCATTGTATAGAGATCAGTGGTTACAATTAATGCAACTGCGAAAAAAAACTATAAATATTACGCGACCCCTTTTCAAATGTCCACGTTTTCATGGATTGTTAGTGTTTAGGCCAACTAAAACCTTTGTTAATCACAAAATGATATCTAAAACACCCCTCTTAACATTTTTCTCAAATCACTGAGGTTTAAAAAGTGTAGTTTTTTGCAATAAATCCTTCACATGTGGTATAAATTTTCGTGCAAAAATTCCGTCGGGAAAGTGGTTTCCTTAGGGGGGGGTCCCATGGAACCCAACCACCCCTTGGGACACCAACGGGAGTGAAAACCCCTTGGTCACTTAAGTGTTAACGAACTTCGCTCCTATCCTTTGTGTGCTCAACGAAGTTCACAAGGATGATGCTTGTGGCAAACTTGCGCGTGGTATATGCGCGTATGGGATATATTTTCGCTGGCTTCTGTTTCGGTAATGCATGTGGCGTTGTAAATATACCACAGGGAATAAACATGCTTGCTGTACAGTTGTGTACATTTGTCGGAATAAATTTGGATTTTTTTCGCAAGGAATACTCCAATGGCCATGAAAACCATCTGGTAAGTTTTATTTAGGGATATTTCATTATATATTTGCGATAGATTCATACCAATAAATCCCTTTAAATTTGGTGCAGGGTGACTGACCGGGGTGACTGTTTTGATAATAAGAATCAGTTCTGCTGGAAACCCGATAGGCGATAGCAAGTGAGTAGCCATGAAATTGCCGATTGCAAAACAAAACACGGGGAAGTCCCATTCTTTATAAAACACATGATTCTGGTGAATCATGCGGTACTGAGTTTTACATAAATCCTGTTCAACTTAAAGGGACACAGTCCTGGACACTTTGTGATGAATTTCACGCCAACAAAACTGAAAGTTCTTGGGGACAGGTATGGCTTGTTTTTAATACTTGATGCATTGAGAATAGTGAACTTTGTAATAATTATTAATGGTTATTAATATAAGTTGGAGAGACATCGTTGTGGTATAGCAACTGCATGCCTTCCATACAGCTTGTATGGGATTTCTTTAATGGGAAATTTTACACTGCAGATTTTTTTTTTCAAAACCATGAAAAAGAATACATTCTAACTATTATTTTTTTAATTCCTTGCTATGACTGTCTAGCAACCTGAAATATTCTTGGTAGCAAGATGATCAACTAGATCATAAACATGTTAACCATAACGTTAATACCTTCAATCTTATTTTATAGTAGATTTTAAATTAAGTGAGAGTTCTTGCATATTTCCATGGGGTGATATTGATATGAGGGTTCAATCCCCGGTTATGTGGATAATAGGCTTTTGTTGCCATTACAAAACATATTGTAACGCTGCTACAAAGTTACTCCACAGAATCAGCTTACTTGAAACTGATGCATTCAGTTCTACAATGGTCTGTTAATGATAAAAAGACTTATGCCATGGTTGACCGTGATGACAAGAACTCAAAATCCGCTTTGCGCTAATCTCTTAATATAAGGTTGGCCCATTTTGGATGGCCAATAAAACTTAGTTGTGTTATGTGTGCATTGATATGAGAATGCATTAATTCTCCTATGCTGTGCTAAGGAATGATATTTTGCAATGTCCAAGGTAAAGTTATATTCAAATAACAACGTCTAATGAAATAATTGCTTGTGTTTTCATCAATTGAAACACTCGAGCTATCTTTGATGTGAAATAATGTATTTTAGGTCAACATTTATTTACTAGCTATATTACTATACAATGTATGAATACCTTTTTTACCTTTGGCCATTAAAATAATTCCTCTTACCTGTCACGGTGAATGGGCAGACCTAAAATTTTATAGTAGATTTCAAGTGAGGGTTCATGCATAATTCAATGGGTGGAAATTGACGTATGGGTTTAATCCTTGGCCATGTGGAGACTAGGCTTTTGTTGCCATTACAAAAGGTGTTGTGACCATGGTACGGAGTTACTGCATACAATCGCCTTAGAGGAACTGATGAATTCAGCTCTTCCAAAATGGTCTGTAAATGATAAAAGACTAATGCCATGTTTGGCCGGGGTGTAACGGAATTCATAATCTTCTTTGCTCTAATCTTTTACAATGATGGATTGCCAAATAAAACTTAGTTGCGTTTTGAATGTATTGATATAAGAATGATTTTTGAAATCTAATATAATGAGGTCTCACTTATTTTGAAATCTACTATAGTGACCAATAACTTACTGGATTATTAAACTTTGTAGCGAGTGCTACCAAGCTCAAAGGGGTTTTCTTAGCTGCTGTCTTTGTGATTCTCTGTAATTGCCTTTTTTGACTGATTTTTTCGAATAAAAACATAATAAAAAAAATCTTTGTCATAAATCTCTTGAAATTGAACTATTAGGCCATTTAAAAATTAATATCATCAGGTATGGCGACTTATGTCCACAATTAAAAGAAGCGTTTCAATGAGGCTCCAAAATGACAGCATGCAGTTCATATAATATCCACGGTATATTCCATGGGAATCTTCAGCTATATCTTCTCAGTCCTTAAGATAAGTTTGTCCAGCAGTTCAAGACGACGGGTTTGTCCCTCGACGACACTAACATTCCACAGTATATCAGTCCGGGATATAATCGCCACGATTTCTATCTGTCCACAATTTGGAATTCTATTTTGATTCCCAGCAGTTTTGGCTTCAACGATGACAGTAGAATAATTATAGCTTTTCCCTCACGTGGTATAATAAATCCTGGCACTATGCACTGTACTGAACTACCATTATTGCAGATCAAAACTAGCTATAACTTTTAGCTACTTGCTACTGGCTGGCACAGAGTCTCTGCAGTGATCAATTTATATAAAACATTTCATAACTAGTATTTCCCAATTCTTAAAATAGATATTACCACAGCATAATGCATAAACATAGCCTAACACTATATGACCAATGAGAGCTCACATAAATGATATCATCTGCATTGCATCACCTAACTACCAAATTTTGCAGTCTGTTTTGATCTCAAAGCATAAACACGTTGACTCATCCCTAAATTTAGCATTTTTGGGAAATCCGTTCATTTCTTGCACAAACTCTCTAGTAAACAACACCTGTATGATCAGTTTCGCACGAGCAACACGAGGGGAATTCCGCTTTCTCTTTTTCATAGTAAACAAAGTGAGAAATCTTTTTTCAAGTAAAATTGAGAAATAAAATAATATTTTAATTACAAAATGGAGGCTAATATAAAAGCGATGCACTGGTAGAAGATAACTAATTCAGCATACCAACATACTACACACCAGACAGACAACTTCTGGGCATATACGCTCTCATTCTAGATTGGTTAAATGTGACACAAAAATTGTCAAATTTGACACGGAAAATTAGTCCGTCGGGAAACCACAAATTATTGGTCAAAACGACACGGAAAAATGTTTCAAATGAAATAACACAGAGAAGTGTTAGAAATCACTCAAAATCCGAGTTAAAATTAACATTTTTTGTGTGTTATAAAAGAATCGGAATAGACAACCATCAGTGTCAAACTGAATAATTTCCGTGTCAAATTGAATAGATTTCTATGTCAAGGTTCAAAATCAATCGGGAAATTTGACACCAAAAAGAAAATATACCACAATGCAAATTTGGGAAGTGTGTATCATTTTTTATTCATGAACTACTCAATGCAAAACAGTGAATGGAACACAGTATACGTATTGTGCATAAAAACATGAGAATGCAGCTACATTGCTTGTACTAAACAAGTGCCATAAGTTTTTCCTGTCTTAGATCACATGATCAATTATGCAGTCAGGTGGCCAATTACGATCGCAAGATTCGCGATAAACAGTGGACAACCGGCAACCAATCATATCGGTTGTGGTTTGATTGATTCGGAAAGTTTGTTCAAGATTCCTGATTTATTTCCGATTCGGAAAAAAAAAGTTTCACACTTTTCCACCTCATTACGACCAATAAATGTCACTCTGACACAAAAAAGTGTCAAAATTAAATGACACGGGAAATTTGACAAATTTCAATATAATTTCTTCAAATATAGATCGGATGCAGTAACATATAGCATAAACTGGCCGACCCAATCTAATAAAAATGATGTGACGAGCACGAAGACCAGAACTCAAGTGAAGATTGCCATGCAGAGAACACATGCATTCATACCTGAGCTCTAAGCTGATTGGCCGATGTCACAGATTAAGAACGCCTGGGCTCTATTATAACTGGATGAGTCAGATCAAAAGATTCAGTGTCACAGTAACTCGGACATAGACTATAAATGCTAGACGTGCGTGCAGCCTTTGCTAGCCTTGTATTACACTCTCATTATGGTAAACTTTACAAACTTTTTCCACCCCCCCCCCCCCGGGGGGCCCTTGTATTCAAAGGTGGATATGATGCATGCGTGAACATGGACTTCCAAAATGCACCCTAAACAAGTATATCCACCAACTAAAAAACATACCCTAAACAAGTATTTTGTCTGTTTTTGCTGGGTAGCCACAATTTGCGCACCCACTGCAGTCTGCTCCCAGTTGAATTCAGCAGCCTTGACGTAATAAAGTGCACGTGATACTGTACTTTATTCCGTCAAGGCTGCTGAATTCAACTCGGTGCAGACTGCAGTGGGTGCGCAAATTGTGGCTACCCGTTTTTGCTACACTAAAGAAGTATTTTTGTCAGTTTTTGTAACAATATAAGCAATGCATTGTGTCGTTAATATACCTTTATTATCATGCTTTGCTTTACAATATTTTGATCTTTTTGATCTCTGCTTAATTTGAGTATTACACGTACATCACAATTTCACCCTTTTTTCCACATTTTGCTGTTTTTGAACCCTCAATCATTGTATGCGAGTACATCGTCTGTTGGAAAAAAAGATACCCTTTTTACGCGTTTTCTTGTTCACGCGTCATATCCACCTTTGCAAACAAAACACCGGGGAAGTCCCATGCTTTATAAAACACATTGATCTGGTGAATTGGAATCATGCGGACATGAGGTTTTTACATAAATCCTGTTTCACATAAAGGGGATACACAGTCTGGACACTTGGGGTGAAATTTACGCCAACAAAAACTGAAAGTTCTTGGGACAGGTATGCGCTTTGTTTTAATACTGGAGCATGAGAATAGTGAACTTTGTAATAATTATTAATGGTTATTAATAAAGTTGAGAGAGGACATTCGTTTGTGGTATAGCAACTGCATGCCTTCCATACAGCTTGTATGGGGATTGTCTTTAATCGGAAAAAATTTACACTTGCAGATTGTTGTTTTCAAAAACCATGAAAAAGAATACATTCTACTATATGTTGTTAATTCCTGCTAGGAGTCAGCAACCTGCAATTTATTGGTTAGCAAGATGATCAATAGATATCATAAACATGTTAACCATAACGTTAATACCTTCAATCTTATGTTATAGTAGATTTAACTTAAGTGAGAGTTCTTTGCATATGTCCCATGGGTGATATTGATTGAGGGTCATCCCCGGTTATTGTGGATAATAGGCTTTTGTTGACCATTACAAAGACATTTTTAACGCTGCTAAAAGGTACTCCACAATCAGCTTACTTTGCAACTGATGCATTTAGTCTTACAATGGATTTTAATGATAAAAAAAGAAGACTTTATGCCATGGTTGACCGTGATGACAAGAATCAAAATCGCTTTGCGCTAATCTCTAATATAAGGGTTGGCCCATTTTGGATGGCCAATAAAAACTTATGTTGGTTATGTGTGCATTTGATATGAGAATGCATTCGCCTCTGCTGTGCTAAGGAATGATATTTTGCAAGTCCAAGGTAAATATAATCAAATAACAACGTCTAATTGAAATAAGTGCTGTGTTTTCATCAATTGAGAACACTGAGCTATCTTTGATTGTGAAAATAATTGTATTGTTAGTCAACATTTATTTACTACTATATACTATAAATGTATGAATACCTTTTTTGTACCTTTGTCCATTTAAAAAATTCCTCTTACCTGTCCGGTGAATGGGCAGACCTAAAATTTTATAGTAGAGACGTTTCAAGTGAGGGTTGCATGCATAATCAATGGGTGGAAATTGACGTATGGGTTTAATCCTTGGCCATGTGGAGTCTAGGTTATTGAGATTGCCATTACAAAAGGGGTTGTGACCAGGGTACGGAGTTTACTGCATTACAACGCTTAGAGGGAAGGAACTGATGAATAAGCTCTTCCAAAAGGGTCGGTAAATGATAAAAGACTAATGCCATGTTTGGCCGGGGGTGTTGTAACGGAAAAGTCATAATTTTCTTTAAATCTGTTACAATGATGGATGCCAAAATAAAACCTTAGTTGCGTTTATGAAATGTATGATATGAAGAATGATTTTAAATCTAATATAAATGAGGTCTCACTTATTTTGAAACTACTATAGTGACCAATAACGTACTGGATTATTAAAAATTTGTAGCGAGTGTACCAAGCTCAAAGGGGGGTTTTTCTAGCTCTGTCTTTTGTGATTCTCTGTAATGCCTTTTTTGGACTGATATTTTAAATTATATAAGAAAACATTAATAACAAAAATCTTTGTTCATAAATCTCGTGAAATTGAACTATTAGGCCATTTAAAAATAATATCATCAGGTTTATGTGCGACTTAGTCCACACTTAAAAGAAGCGTTTCAATGAGGCTCCAAAATTGACAGCATGCAGTTCATATAATATCAACGGTATATTCCATGGGAATCTTCGGCTATATCTTCTCAGTCCTTAAGATAAGTTTGTCCAGCGTTCAAGACGACGGGTTTGTCCCTCGACGACACTAACATTCCACCAGATATCAGTCCGGTCGGGATATAATCCCCATGATTTCTATCTGTCCACAATTTGGAATTCTATTTATTCCCAGCAAGTTTTGGCTTCAATAACGATGACAGTGAAATTGTAGAATAATTATAGCTTTTCTCACGGGATAATAATCCTGGCCACTAGCAGTACGGAACTAGCCATTTTGAAGATCAAAAATAGCTATAAATTTTAGCTACTGCTACTGGCTGGCACAGAGTCTCTGCAGTGATCAATTATATAAACATTTCATAAACTATTTCCAATTCTTAAAATAGATATTACCACAGAATAATGCATAAAACATTAGCATAACCCATATATGACCCAATGAGAGCTTCACATAAATGATATCATCTGCATTGGCATAACCTAAATTACCAAATTTTGCAAGGTGTTTTGATCTCAAAGGATTATAAAACACGTTGACTAATCCCTAAATTTGAATTTTTGGGAAATCCGTTCATTTCTTGCACAAACCTCTATACGTAACAAACAACTGTATGATCAGTTTCGCAACGAGCAACACGAGGGGAATTCCGCTTTCTCTTTTCATAGTAAACAAGTGAGAAATCTTTTTTCAAAGTAAAATGAGAAATATAAAATTAATATTTTAAGTACAAAGGGAGGTAATATAAAAGCGATGCACTGGTAGAGGAAGATAACAATTCAGCATACCAACATAACTACACCACAAGACAGACAACTTCTGGGCATATACGCTCTCATTCTAGATTGTTAAATGGACAACAAAATGCTCAAATTTCACGGAAAATTAGTCCGTCGGGAAACCACAATTATTGGTCAAAAATGACACGGAAAAAAATGTTTCAAATGAAATAACACAGAAGAGTGTTAGAAATCACTCAAACTCCGAGGGTTAAAATTAACATTTTTAACATTTTTGTAACATGTTTGCATAGACAAACCATCGGTGTCAAACTGAATAATTTCCGTTGACAACATTGAAAGATTTCTAATGTCAGGTTTAAAATCAATCGGGGAAATTTGACACCAAAAAGAAATATACCACCATGCAAATTTGGGAAGTGGTGTATCAATTTTGGTGATTCATGAACTACTCATGCAAAACAGTGAATGGAACACAGTTACGTATTGTGCATAAAACTGAGAATCAGCTACATGCTTGTACTAAAACACGTGCCATAAGTTTTTCCTTCCTAATCACATGTCATTATGCAGTCAGGTGGCCAATTACGATCGCAAGATTCGCGATAAACAGTGACAACCGGCAACCAATCATATCGGTTGTGGTTTGATTGATTCCGCAAAGTTTTGTTCAGATTTCCTGAATTTAATTTCCGATTCGGAAAAAAAAAGTTTTCACACTTTTTCACTCATTAACGACCAATAAAATGGCACTCGACACAAAAAGTGTCCCAAAATTAAATGACCGGGAAATTTGACAAATTTCAATCTAATTTGCTTCAATAGATCGATGCAGTAACATATAGCTAACTGGCCGACCCAATCTAATAAAATGATGTGACGAGCACGAAGACCAGAACTCATGAAGAGGCCATGCAGAGAACACATGCACATCACCTAGCTCTAAGCTGATTGGCCGTCACAGATTAATAACGCCTGCTCTATTATCACTGGATGAGTCAGATCCAAGATTCAGTGTCACAGTAACTCGGACATAGACTATAATGCTAGTCCGTTTCGTGCAGCCTTTGCTAGCCTTGTATTACACTCTCATTATGGTAACAGCCCCCACTTTACACACTTTTTTCCATCCACCCCCCCCCGCCAGCCCCCGGGGCCCTTGCATTCAAAAGGGGATATGATGCATGCGTGAACATGGACTTCCAAAATCACCTAACAAGTAAACCACCAACTAAAAAACATACCCTAACAAGTATTTGGTCTGTTTTTGCTGGGTGGCCACAATTTGCGCACCCACCCACTGCAGTCTGCTCCCATTTGAATTCATCAGCCGGGACGTAATAAAGTTGCACGTGTACTGTACTTATTATTCGCTCCAGGACTGCTGAATTCAACTCGGGTGGCAGCACTGCAGTGGGTTGCGCAAATTGTGGCCACCGTTTTTCTACACTAAAGCATTATTTTTGATCCGTTTTTGTA
The DNA here is from genome assembly GCA_023653785.1 of Ophioderma brevispina. Classification (NCBI taxonomy): domain Eukaryota; kingdom Metazoa; phylum Echinodermata; class Ophiuroidea; order Amphilepidida; family Ophiodermatidae; genus Ophioderma; species Ophioderma brevispina. Next base: position 33,303 of record JAMKCH010022647.1, on the reverse strand, counting down.
CAATATAAGCAATGCATGTGTCGGTTAATTACTTGTATTCTCATGCTTTCGCTTTACAATATTTTTGATCTTTTTGATCTCTGCTTATTTGAGTATTACACGTACATCACAATTTCACCCTTTTTCCACATTTTAGCTGTTTTTGACCTCAATCATTATGCGAGTACATCGTCTGTTGGCAAAAAGATACCTTTTTTGACCTTTTTCGTTGTCACGCGTCCATATCCACCTTTGAATACAAGTGACACCCCCCTTGGTCCACACCGCACAACCTTATCCTAGAAAGTGAAGAAGTATAGAGCCTACAAGAAAGAAACTTTTTATGGGTCTTATGTCAAATTATGTAAACAGATCATAATATGATATGCAGTACTTGGTCAACACATTTCCAATGAACCGTGTTTTTTTTTTTGATTTTAAACTTCGGACCACCTTCCCAATATTGTGTGTACTGCAGTGTAGGACTTTTTCACAGAGTGCTCATTTAGTTGGCCCATTAGAACCTTTTAAACGTATTCTGTTTGTAAACCGCATTTATAAATCGACAATTAAAAAAACACGCTCTGGGAATTTGAGGCTTTAGCGTGACTCGCAAGCGGAAATTGATGACTTTGGTGTAGCCAGCGGGACTTGGAGGCTTTGGCGTAAACTCGTCAGCGGGGCGGCCATTGTGGACAATGTTATCGCTTTTTCTTAACTCGCCCGGAATCTTTCCCGCAACAATGGCAACTCGGAGGACAAGCCTAAGCGGCATTTCGTGATTCACAGCCTCGTCCCCGACTTACATCAAAAGTTATATAATCTGATCCGTTGGCCTATAGTAAACCTATGTGTGCCAAATTTACGTGCAAATACCAAAAGTTAGCCAAATGCCAATACTATTTTAAGGACAATCCATGAAAAGGTGGACAGGTCTCAAAATAAATAAAAATTGCTTCCAGAATTGAATTTTATCCTAAAAGCATTCCATGTATGAAGTTTACCAAGGGAAGAAAAAGTATTAAGCAGTTTGGCTATTGGTTACTTTGAAAAAAATCTGTTTACCTACAGAATAAACTCAAATGAGGAAAATAGTGTATTTTGATTATTTTAGCATTGGATGTAGAAAAAAGTTGGAATCAATTCTTTTCCAAAACAAATATGGATTAAGTAAGTATTTGCAGTGGTCTTCGAGAAACAAATGAAAATTGGTTAATATAATCCAACGTATAATTGTGTCCGTACATGGTTGGACACGTTCTTTTGAAGCGTGTAACGAGTGTTACGAAACGGACTATATGAATATATTGGTTCAGTAATTGGTTTCAATTGATGCCACTTAATATTTTCCCTCCTAGTAAGGTCTCATGTAAAAAAACAGCAGTGCACATTATGATAAATTCTTAACCACTACTTCACATGAGCTATCAAAAACTGTAGCGCGTGTTCCAATGAAAACACGCGGTTACAGCAGTTGGGAAACAATGCATACAAAAAGAAGATATTAGGACTATAATTCAGCTTTTAATATTGCAGTAAAATGTTAAATTTCAGACCAGTTCATTGCAGTCTCTATCCCACCTCTGGAGCACAAAAACCACAATATCAAAATAAAATGGACCTATTTCACACACATTACATGGGCAGGGACCTGCGACGGAATCGGATGTTCTTCCCCAGCGATTTTAATGGCAGATTGTGAGCTGCTGGACAAAAAACGTGGTAAAAGATGCTGCAAGCTTTTAGCTGCTGCATCCAAAATTCCAAAAGTGCACGTTGAAGAAATAAACCGTTTGATAATGAGGGGTGTGCACACTTGTTTGAGTTTGAGGACAAAGATGAGATGAAGTTAAGGATGTTTTCTGCTTGTCCATCCGACGAAAAGCGTGTACCGAAGGTAGCAGACCACTGACCTATTCACATGAATTGAACTTTCGCCTTTGTATGAAAATGGGGATAAGCCTTAGATAGTAGGTATTTAAAAGACAAAAGATGGACACCAATAATTCAAATTAATATTAAAGTTCGACCAGAAGATTCGAAAATTATTTTTTGTTAATAATGAAAAATAGTCAACTAGAACTAAAGATAGATAACTAAAATGCACCCCAATTCGAAAGTTGAGATGAATAGGATTTTTTCGTTTTGATGCAGTAAAACCATTTATGTGTAGTATTATGTCCCCTAGGATACTGTGTATAACAAAATCCGGATCCGGAATTTTATAACAAAGTGTGATTTTCTATATGAAGGAATTCGATTTAAGCTTAGGAAATTTCCACACCAGTGATTAGTATATGACAAGCATTATGTAAGGCAAAAAACACGACTTTTTGGACTTGAGCGGGCGCCCCCTCAGGATCTCCGGAGTCGGCCTTAACACCAGGTGGATGGAAAGTAAAAAGGATGCGCTAAGGTGGTGATAACACGTGTTAAAGTGGAAATGCCCTTAGTGAGTTTATTATCATCGTATATGATACCCGTTGGTAATTTTGTAAATGATGTTTTTTACACAAGAGGCATGAAAGTTACTTTTTTTTAAACAGCGCCACTGTGTAACATTCTAGGGGGGACTTGTATTCAAAGGCGGTTATGATGCGTTAACAGGACTTAAACTGTTTCACGTATTCTATATCCACCGATTTACCTCAAAAGTGTTACATCACCCCCCCCCCCCCCCCCCCCGGCAAACATTCAAACATATATCCAAACCAACGAATGGAAATTGCAAACTGTTATGGTTAATTGCCATGTTCAAATGAACATTTGGGATAGGGTCGAGTTTTATTTTCAAGCGATGAGAAAAATATTTATGTAACTTTCAGGAATTAGATGTTCGAAATGTTTTTTTTCAAACCACAGAATTAATCTTGGTACTTTTATAATTGTACGATTTCATTCGATTTCATTGCGTAAATATAGAATACGGGATCAAGCATTTACTTTAGGTTGTAGCTTTACTTTCGCACACACCACATTTCTCGTTGCATCAGGAACCTGTTTCGGTATATAGCGTGGCAGTTATTTTTATATCGATGAGGAGGAAATGGAAAATAAGTTTTCGCATGGTATCGGTAATTGAAAATATCACCCACAAAAAACAAAACAAAAAAACGCCGACAAAAAGTGGGTAAAAAAAATCCAAGGTAGTTAATTCATTTTGATATCAATATCTTTGGTAATTCACAAGTCGAAAATACGATTCTGCAAGTAGTCAGCTTGGTATATTAGTGGTTCCAATATTAATTCTAATCTTGTTCATCTGCTCAAAGTATTAATGTTGATAAAATACCCCGCGAGGTCAACATGTAAACATTACACAGTTAAATTTGTTAGTCTATTCATGAATAAGTACATTATGTATTTTGAAATGCTATCAGATTATAGAGACGAAAATGGCATAAGATTTAGATTTCATGGCTACGTCATGCTTTGTGAGGCATTCAAAAAACATGTTAAAACCGAAAGTTCCGGGGGGGCTTCGCCCTGGACCCCCCTAGGTGAAGATTATAGAAATTTTGCTTGATGATAATGAGATAATGAGAGCTCTCCGAAGCACTCAAACATGCTGGTGAATCGGAGAGCTTCCGAGGCCTCTCCCCCTGGACCCGCCAAACGGGCAGTAAAGTTCATCTGCCTTCAAGAATGATTACTGAGAGCTCTCTGAAGACATTCAAAGATACTCAAACAGAGCTTGTCCGGGGTTTCGCCTCCTGGACCCCCGTAGGGGCTTTACCTCGGAACCACTTTAGGGCAAAGCCCTGGACCCACCCGTTTTTGCTCACGCAAGCGCTACGCGCAAGCAACAGATACCAGCAAGCACAGATAGTTGGTTCAGAAGGAGGAGCTGATGATGGCAGGCATTTTGGTTCTACTGTGAGAGATACTGCTCATTGAACTGGGTACCTTCTGATGACACGGGAATATGAAGTGCCTTTTGCTCTTGATGCCATGATAATATCTAACTAATGTTTGCTCTGGTGTTACTCAGTAGAGTGACTATACTCAATTGGGGAAGAAACCTAATTTTTCTCAGCCTAATATATATCTTGCCAGGTATAACAGGTGCTTTAAATGATGGATCACCATGATTTACAGCAATCAGATACTCAAAATTTTATTCAAATAATGAATCACATAAAATTATTTTGTTTACCCAAAAAATTTGGAACAGCTCACATCTTTTCTCACCTCAAAACTGAGAAGTGTCTTAAATTTACTGGTGCGTTTTGCAACCGGGAAATTACCCAGCATGATAGAACTTCTGTTTGGATTAGTCTTTGCGATTATTCAAAACAAAAATTTACCCCAAAAATATTGGAACAGCGTCAACATTTGCATAGTTCCCTACCTGTTACAACACATGGAAGAGTCTTTACTTTTTTGTGTACTGACTTTAAAAAGTTTTCTTTGGTATTTTTTTTAACGATGTCTCTTTATTCAGATATTCTCTTAAAAATACAGTATGTAGGCCCATCTTGTTTGTAAACCGAACTTTCTGGTTCAATGGTGGTAATTTATGTTGCGGTTTGTAAACCTGAAATTACGGTATTCACTAAAAATAGTTTGTGGTCTATGGTTAAAAGCCCATGCAAATACAGCAGGTTTTAGCACTGGGGCCCCACTTTTTACCTATGTGTTTTGATATTGACCTCTGGAGTTACATATGAGGTTTTCCCGCCAGCGACGATATACCATACCAATGTCTGTTGAGCTAATGACTGACAATATTTCCAGTTTGATAAAGCGAGTAGTAATTTCAGCCTCTGGCTGAGAAGCTTAGAGGAAAAATAATATTAGTTACTTTTCCCTTCTTTTTACAAAATGTAAACACCAAAATTGTTATCCAATTTGTAGAAGTGATTAAATAAGGGTACATTCATATGTCTGAAATTTGTTCATGCCATTATGCCCCAAGCAAAAGGGTTAGGAGATAACCGCTTGCTGAAAAACAAAATACAGGATAGAGAGGGAGATAAAAAAGTAAAAGCAAAATAAATTTGAAAAACGTTCAATATTATTTGTTCAGTTATTTACAATTGAACTCAGGTGAAATAAACCTATTATAAATGCAAAAGAAAAGAACAGAAAACTCGAACTAAGTACTTGAGCACGGAGCAAGGGTTGTACGTTTTTACAAAGGGAAGCAATATGACAGTTGCTACTCGACTATAAGAGATTTCGAAAAAAAAAAGTTGCCCATCCTTAATTAAAACTCTTTCCGGACCTCAGTTGATGAAAAGAAGATAGGAGAAGAAAAAGTAAGAAGCAAAAGAAGAAAAATAAACAAAACAACAAAACAACAAACACACGCAACCGAAAAAAAAACCAAATAAAAACCAAAGTAATTTTAATTAGAGACTTTTACATGTTTTAGCAGAATATTTCCTAACTTTGCAGGACTAACATATTTACAATTTAAAAAATAACGGTCAAATGTTTTTGTTGTATGATTGATAATTCAAAGGTTATTATATCAGCAATCACTATGCATGACGAAACGCTAATACAATATCATATATTTTAGCAGTTTTTTTACGTTTACACATATTTTAAACGGCTCGGACTCAGAAGAAGAAGAACATGACAGTGTACTTGTTCCCTTCCACTGTCTCAAAGTCAACTGCACAACAACAAAAAGAGGGCCGTTAACAATAAATGCCCGTAATAGCAGCGCTCCCAGACCTTTCGTAAAAACCATAGCACAGTAACCTCTGAAAACTTCCTTACCACGTCTAGCGAATTATTGTATTTCTTCACCCCCATCCCTCCATGGCTTGAAGCGCGTTTTCATAACATCAGGAGCAAACGAGACAATCCACGAAGCCACGCCGCTCAGTCCCCAGACACGATCCACTCTAACAGCTCCCGAACGATTTCTTCTTTGAAACCTAATTGTTCGAACTGTCGGAAAAGAAAATCATCTGTTCTGTTAAAATAAACAGCGGAATCCCGGCACGGTATCTTATCATTGTCAACGGTGAAGCCCTGTAGCAACCCCTGAACCCTTCTTGTCTGGTAAACCTTTCTAATTGCGTCCACGGATCCTCGGTATGTTTGGCTGTCTCCGCAATCACCTTTTTGCCGATGCCCTCCATTTTGCATTCTAATCTTTGCAAGCTCCACGGGTATGGCTACAGTGGTTTTGTTGCGCTCCAGCAGCATGCTCCCCGGCCAGCAACTGAACGGTAGTGTTTGTTTTGTCGAACAATCGCAATATGTTCCCGTGTAAAACACCAAACAAAATGGTGTTTAACTGAGGTGCATATGAGTGGTAAGTCATGCTTTGAACAAACCTAGTAGGCTGAAATGACAAGCAGTTGAGATTTAAAGACTAGTTAATGCAGCTAAAGTATATTGAAATATTGCAGAAGGTATTCGTATATCAGAGTAGGTTTAAATACAACAAGAAAACAGTAAATCTACAAACATTTGTTTTCCTACAATATTCCTACACTATTAACCGATCAGTTTAAACAACAAATTGGTCATTCCCCATTAGGAGGTGGCTTCAAAGCTCAACCGCGGTGCTCGTCGCTTCCGTACGCTTTCCATCCGTTAGAACCGGTTTCATATTATTCTAAACAAAGCCCGCCCCGTCCGTTGAAGTCGCCCTAAACTTTATAGGGTCATTTTCACAGAAGATAAATTATGATGAATGGACTTCTGTTTTTGTGGGTCCTCAGAATCACCTCAAACTGCAGTGAATACATAATGCACTGGTTCACCTAAGCATTTTAGGTCTTTCAACAGGTGACTTAGTTGTATTTCTGCATGCTTTGGGTATGTTCTGGACGGACAAGTCCTGTCCACGTTAACCTATTATACCCTTCTGCGCAGCACCCCATACATATCCAATTGCAAATCCCTAATATCTACCGTTTCTTTTTGATGATTGTTCCCACAAGCATGGCTGATACCTCTGTCACGAAGTTTCTCCCTCCTTACCCTGAGTCCTGCGTGAACCTGAACGAACATGAGGACAACGAGATTTCGAGAAAATTATTATGGACGGGAAGAGTATTTTGTGTGTGCTTATATAAGTATAGACCGCTTATATTAAAGTTGCCCTCAGCATTTTACAAAATTCATTGAGATAGTTTCGGATATAATTCGTTTGCTTGTATCAGGTACAATTTTGGAAGAAGAAACAAAAGTGAGGCAAAATGAAAGACAATCAAGAAAATTAAAACAAAGAAATGCAAACCCAATTCAAGTACATTGACCCTTACCTTATTATATCCGTGGTTGTCCGACTACAACTGTGCCACAGACCGCCAGGATAAAGTATATAATTGAAATTGTGGCCTTGTAATAACACGCTTGAAACATGCCATGATTTTTTTTAAAAAAATTATATTTCGAGAAATGGTCATGAAATTAGCGTAGAAAATCATTGTGCACAGGTTTATTCAGCTGTTGTATCGACTTCCTTCACCAGACAAGAATGCTCAATCGTTAAGCTCTCGACTCCCGTGATTGTGCCCATCCATAGCATCGGTTGTGCGTTCGCGACCCTATTAGATTCGCTACTCTTGTAATTTCCCTGGAAAAGAAAATAACCGCTTGTTTGTGCCCGATTTTACCATGCGGTATTTGGGAAGCTGGTTCTGGCTGCGATACGTTAAATCTCGAGATGGTTTTGCTGATAAGTGAAAGCGCTGATCCTGATCTTCTGCATCCCTTGAAATGGGATTAATGGTTTATGATATGGTTGGGCTACAGTGATCAGCGTCCATTTGTGAAAACTCTTAGAGGCCAAATAGCATAAGGCGCTATATAAATCCCTGCTGATTTTTTAAAAAAAAATTAATAAATTGACAATTTTGGCCTTTAACACTCTTGAACATGCCATATTTTTTTTTTTTATTTATTTCGAGATTTAAAGGTGCAACAAGGATTTTAAAGCACCAATATTGTGTCAATAAAGTATTTCATTAAATTAGAACACTCACTGATTTCTTTCACCTTGTATTTGGCTACAGAAATTTCTTAAAAGAAGAAATGGGTGATTTGATATGTCTTATATTTCAATATAAAACAATAGGCTGAATTCATTCATATTTGCTCCTATACAAATTAGAAATTTTCACAATTGTTACGAAAGACATTTCTCAGGTAATATCTTTCAGATTGGGGACATTTTTGAACGGAAAGCTTTTTAAAAAAAGTCCAAGGGCAAAAAAATCGATACTTTCAATTTTTTAGGGACACCTGAAATCTGAAATCTCCATTGCACCTTTAATTAAGAAATTACGTAGAAAAATCACTGTGTCCAGATTTCTATTCAGCTTTCGGTACAACATGCCTCATCAGACAATGAGGGAAAAGATTCAACACATGCACACAAAAAACCCACAAACAACAACTGTCCAAAACTTAACCAAAAATGAAATAAAATATATAAAATAAATTTAATAACATGAGGCGTACATGAATAATTTCCGGAAAGAACAAGCGAACCCAGTGGATATATCATATAAACCGACCATGAGACAAAAATAAATTGATAACATGAAATCTACTGTAAGAAAATTGAAACACATCAAATTCCATGTCACTTACCGCCCTATTTCCCCCGCAAAAACCAATCCACCAACGCCACTTTAAAACTTCCTCTTTTTTGTCATTTCTTTTTGTTGAGAGACCGCCGTTTTTTTTTTCACCCCATCATTCCTTTAATTTGTGGCGTCCCCCCTTTTTTTTACGAATATACAATTTCGCTTTGGGAATTGCGGCCCTTTCCCTCGGTCCTTTTGTTTGTAAAAATTACTTATTCAATGGGTGTCTATCTTGATATGAGTTTTTGTTTGTAGCTTTCTTCTAGTCAATCCCGAAGGAGAATCACATAGTCCTTTTTCTTTTTTCTAAGTTCTTTTTCGGTGGTCCTCCAGTCCTCCCTCTGTTTTTTCGGATTAACTCTCGTTCGTTGGATCCTAGTTGTTATCTCCGTTCCCCCTATTTTTTTTGGTTTTGTAATTTTGACTCGGTTTCTTTATTTCTTCTTTGTTATGGTTTTGTTTGAAACCCCGTTTTTCTTATCATCTTTCTGATTGGCACTTTTTTGTACGACTTTCCTTTGCCGCGCAGTCCCCCTTCAATAACTTGTTTTGCAGTAAACACTGGCCCGGGGACTCCTTTTTATTTTGATGATATCCCTGAAAGAAATTCAAGTAATAGCATAATATTTGTTTCCGCAAGAATCCCATACTGGCATTTTGTGTTGTTTTAGAGTTTTTATTTCTTTAATAAACAGATCTGCGTGAGGAACATGAATTTTTCATAATCGTAGACAGTAAATGTTGGCTAATTTATGCAAACATGAAAAATCAGGAAATGGAAAACTATGTAAAAATGCAATACTAATTTTTTACGTTAATTCCCTAATGCACTTTAACCCTTCAATTGGTTGTTTTTGGTTTCTTAACAACCTAAAATACCCAAAACTGACATTTTCGACATTAAAAAATTGTTTTTTTACGAATAAGATATACTTTTTCCAGACTCATATATTTATATGTTGTCTACTTCGGATACGCATTTTTGATAAGAAAATTTCATCCATCACTATTAAAGGCTGATTCAGAGATTCGAATTAAATTTTGTTGTGTAGTAATTGGAAAAACATTTTTTGAAACCTATTCTAGAAGACCAAAATTCCCTATATTTACAACACAAAACTTGCATTTTTTAGGAATCGGTGTATCTTTTGCGGGCGTTGCAATACACGTCATATTTCCATAGACTTTGTACAGTAACGGTTTAGCAACGTCCCTGATGAAATTGGTTTGTTTTCCAGCACATTAAGGGTTAATTATTTTTAATCTTGAATATTTATTAAATTAAAATAACAAAACAATTATTTTAAAAAATCAACCCTTGATCATAACATATTAACAACTATACCGCCCGTGTCCAAATTCCCTTTTTTAAATTTATCCCTTTTTTAAAAAAAAAATGACCTGGAGTTGTCTAGTTTTTTTTTATTTAGAAGTGTTTCAAACATCTTTAGAGCTTCCTTTTCAGTCAGCCTTAGTAAGCTCATAGTACGGAAACTCTGCCCTTCTCCGTGTAAAAAATCAATCAGGCGTGAAGGTTGATAAAAACAAAGCAGTCCTTCTTGTCCTTTTAGATCTGTTCGCAGCTTTCGACACGATAGACCACGACTTACTGCTTACCAGGTTAGCCACATCTTATGGTCTCGTGGTCGCGTGCTGAATGGTTTAACCATTATCTCAAGGGTCGAAGTTTTCGTTGTCTACTTTGCAGAGGTTTCAGCAGATAAGTTAAATTCTCTAATGTTTGGTTGTCCTCAGGGGTCAGTGGTGGGCCTATCATATGTACATTTTCCACACCAACATTGTGACATATTGTGCGTACCTGTGTAAGTTTCACGTGTATGCAGATGATACACAACTCTACACTTCATTTGATCCGACTATTCCCGGTGATTCAGATATCGCTCCTAAACATACTTTCTGCTTGTATTGCAGATATCAAACGATGGATGTTGGACAATAAACTAAAACCAATGAGGAAAAACAGAATTTTTTGTTGCGGCACCACGTCGGTCATTCGTTCGTTTCTGATATACCCTTCATGTTGGCAACTTTCCAATTCAGCCCTCTCTGTCAATCAAAAATCTTGGTATTGTTTTTTGATCAACACAATTCCCATGTCCATCATATCACTGCTGTTGTAGATCTGGAAGAGAGAAAAGTCCTTTCAATTGTTCCCCGTCTTCAATCTTTGGCTATTCGTAAGTACAACAGATCGATAGGGACATGCGTCACCATGCAGTCTGCTCTCTTATAACCTCCCGCTTTGACTACGGTAATTCTGTCCTGTATGTGTAAATCACTCAGGGAGAAATAGCAAGGCTCCAGAAACTTCAAAATCGGCAGCTCGCTGGTTTGTTCTCTGCCTCTCGCTCTGAGAGTGCTGCATAACTTATTCTCACTCCACTGCTACCAAGCCGTGAACGTATCTTTTCAAATTTTTTTATATGTTTCTTTGTTAAGTGTGGTGCATGGTCTTTCTCCACTTATCTGCTCGCTTGCTTAACCTTCTATTTTCCTGGCAGGGGAGGGACTACGGAATCTTCCACTGAACAACTCCTTCTGGTAACTCATAGAATCATCTGTGGGTTCTAAGTCTTTTTCGGTTGCTGTCCAAAGAATGGAACAGGTTTTTGCCAAGAGCCTTAGGGCATCACCATTCCATTGCCATTTTCACAACAAAATCAAATCGCATCTTTTGCCTGTCTCATATTGGTTAATGGGCCGCTCTCTGTTTGTTTTTGTGTTTTTTTAAATTGAATGTTTTGTTTTTTCGTTTAATTTGTTGTCCTTTATTCTTTTTTCAGCAACGAAACAACAAGAGATAAAGAATAGAAAAACTGACAAAGAAAGAATGAACAGTAAAAGAAGCCAGAATGACATAGAGAATAGCGAGAACCATAAGGCGAGGGGTGGACTAGATCGGATAATCCAACCACGAGGTCGAAGAGGGAAACAAAGGGAGTCAGTACGCGGAGATGGGGGGAGGAGGTGGAGGGTACGTAAGGACACGATAACAGAAAGGTTAGAGATGGGGCGCAAGCTACCAGGACGAAGACGAAATGACAAAAAAACGAAACGTTAGGAATAGAAAAGGACGCAAAGAAAGCGAGGGGTGCGCGTAGGTGAGTCGCAAGTGGGAGGGGGCATGGAGAAGACCGGGAGCGAAAATACAGTGGGATATTGAAAGGCTTGGGGCGTTTAAATAAGAGAACTGTGGGGTCTTGGGTGGGGGACAGGAGGGAGGTGGGGGGGGGTAACATGAACAGCGAGGGGGTATCGCAAGATCTTTGATAAAAGCAGAAAGGCTCGGGGCTGTTAGGGGGGGGGGGAGTGAGAGACAACTGTAAAGGGGGGAAGCAAAGGGGAACGTTAACGGAAGCGGGGACGGAAAAGCGGAGGAAAACGGGGGGGTAAAAAAGGAATATAAAAGAGGTGCAAGCTGTACACCTCTCATTCAGCCTCTACTATCTTTCCTCCGCTCTCAACTCCGTTTCCCCCCCTTCTTTCGCTCGCCTTCCCATGTCGCATGTATCCCTCCTCCCCCGAACGTTCGACATTCTGTAAGCCTGTAGCCCGTAGTAGTAGGAAGCCATCAGGGCGTGATGCGCATATGAGCTGTGGTATTGATAAGGTAGAGGGACGATTCTGGGGTAAACGCAGCCGTCAGACCAAGGGATAACGATTTCTCTCACTCCTGCTCAAACCTGCTCCCCCATTCCCCACCCCGTTATAACTGCACGTCAAGTCGCCTCACATAGCGTTTGCGACGCCTACAAGTTACAAAGCCAAGCATTATTAAATACATGGCTCCCCTACCTAACCCATAAAAGCCAAACCGAACACGAGATAGGCCAGAACTCAGAGCATAAGGACCGGAGCTAGGGTCCGAAAACTCAAACAAACTGATCGCGCACGGTGGGTCAGTGCGTCATGAGGTTGCAGAGCGAATATAAACAACGAGGGATTTAGTGGAATGCGGTGCGGGATGTACTGCTACTAGAACTAGGGTCGAATTCTTTTTTCGCTATTTTCTTCCTGGCACAAAGGTGTAGCGGAGGAGACGTAAGTCGTGTGTACACCCATCAGTTTTGGTTTGTCCTGTTGTCCTTGCACTAGTTTGGTGTTTTATTGCGCAGTGGCCCTCTTGTCTTGCCGCATGGATTTGGCCATTATTATCTGTTGTGCAGCGCTTTGATCTTTTGTTAAAGCGCTATATAATACCTATATTATTATTAATTATTTATTATAATCAGTTTACTTATATGTATGTGTGACCATATATCAGCAAAAAATTGCTTCGATTCTTGATTTTAAAAAATATTCTGAGCTGACTGCCGTTAGTGCCAAGGGTGTGTCCATGGACCCCTCACCAAACTAACAATTAACGGCATGAGGTCGATTTTAATTTAAATCGTATGAAAGACAAGGAAGTATGCGCATTTAAAAGTCCATGAAAAAATCCCACGCGTACATAGCGGCCAGCGCGAAAAAATTTTTGAGGTCCCGTCCCTTTTGGTCACGTAAAGGCTGACGCAAGATTTCGAAATATATCTTTTTTGTGTAGAATTAAAAATAGTCAACTAAGAACTAGATCATCACGCTAAAAATGCTTAATTCAAAGTTAGAGATTAATCCGATTTTTCCCGTTGTTCATCGTACACACATTTATGTACATTAACAGTGCCATAGGATACCGTGTATAACAAAGTTCCGGATCCGAAATTTTTGAAACAAAGTTGTGATTTTTCTATAATGAAGTACTTATTTGAGCTTAGTTATTTCCACAGGATTTCATAGGACAAAGCATTATGTTTAATATCAAAAAAACACAATTTGTTGAAAATTGAGGGCGCCCCTCCCCGGGAAAATCTCTGAGTTCCAGCCTTTGAAGTGTTTATTACTTGACTCAGTTAACACCATGTAAACTTGTGTCCCCCCCCCCCAAAAAAAAAAAACCGCAACACTTGGGGCAGGCCGCCATAGGTTTTGACAAAAGCACGACTGTTGTAAAGTTAAGATGGGAAGGTTAGCTAATAACCCTAAAAAGTTCATACAGTTAGAGTCAATAGTTTTTAGATATGACTCATAAAACTCAAGTAACCCGCAGAACCCATTTTTACAAAAATGAGTAGCTGGTAACCACAAGACTGGCAATGAGAACAAATGCCTATACGATTTGATTGCAATCAGCATTCTTGCCCAAAATGTGGGGTTTGCATAAAAAAAAACTTCCTATTGTTAAAATGACTTGCATTACATAAGTATTACTTAACTGATAACGATAAAGAAATATTAATTTATTGATGAATAAAATACGTTTCAAGGCGACTATAAAATAAACTATTATTAATCATGACAACTCATTATTACGTTACAATGATAATGCGTTGGGCTGCACCTTGCTTGTTACTGAAAATAAGTTTACATTCTCAACTTTTATGAAAGTAAAACCTATGATTTTTCACACAAAACTCAATAACAAAGATCATATATTCATTCATTCATAAATTTTGGGTTAATATAACTCATTGCGTGCCGTCACAAAAATGATGATGATGATTAAGCTTCTAATCAATGCTGTCTTATTCATGATATTTGGACAATACGAGAGATTTTGTTGATCATACCTTTTTAATTCGATCGTTGAAGTGTGTTAAAATGCATGTTTTACGTTATTACCAGGACACATTCATATTATGTTCATATATGTTGGGCAGTAGATGTCTTTAAAAAAGGGAAATGGTTGGACTAGAGGTTCATATTGGTGGGTCTGGGCTCAAATCGTACAGTGCCGTATTTGTATTTCATAGCGCATCAATTTGGTTAAATGGGTCTGCAGGTTTACTTGACTTCTGGGTCATATCTTAAAAAATGCTGCGTCTACATTTATCAAATAAAAATTTTCTCAGGGATATTCGCTAACAGTCCCCCTCTTATCTTACCGAAAAATGAATAGTCAGCGTGCTTTTGTTCAAAACTTAATTGCGCCTTCACCAAGTGTTACGGTTTTTTGGGGGGACACACGGTATATTTGCCTACTCCTTTATTTTAGTAATTTATTAAAATAGAACACAAAAGTTTATCAGAACCTTTTATATTTATCACGGTGAATTGTGCAAATGTGTGTTGCTTTTCATCATTATTATTTGAGGAATCTGTTTATGTAGGTCTACATTATAAATATATGTATGATCCCTTTATCAAACGAACCCTTATGGTAGTTGATCGATTCCACTGATTTGCTGACGTGGATTTTTCTCAGTTTGTTTACACATAGGTAATCACACAATGTTTATTAACATGATTGATACACTGGTGTAGAAAAAAAATTGTTACGCCTCTCTATGATAAAGTATTGTTATGATAAATTATCAACATCACAAACAGGTTTGTACGCCTCTATCCACCAACACGAAGCCAGCCAAATAAAAATCGAGTTTTAAAAGGTTTATTTCATAAACTTAAACTTAACAAACACCATCTAGGTCATTGTCTTTGTTTGTTGGTTGTTTTGCTTGCTTTTCGGTCATTTGAGAGCCATCAAATTTTTTTTAGTGTGAGGCCTTTAAATCAAGTTCTTCAGGGCTTAGTAAATTATTCTAGTTCAGGGATAAGTCATCCATGATTACTCATTTACTTTTTATCCATCATCCTACGATTAATCGTTTTTAGAAATCCTGGCGCAGCGAAGGCATGTTTGTTTAAAATTTACTTTTGAGGTTGATCGATATTTGTCTAGAAACATATTATATTTTAGTATTTAGAAAATGGCTATTTTAAATTCTTAGCATTACAAAACAGATCTTGACTTTTCCATTAATATTGTGAAATTAGAGGTCAAAAGCTTAATTACTTTTGAGATATACAATTTTTAAAAGCTTGAAAAATTAAATATCGCAGCTTGAGGAAATCATAAAATAAGCATTAACAAGGAATTTCAAGTCGCGAGACGACATTTCGACCATAACTTTTGAACGGAAGCTCCGATTGTTGTCAAACAAAAAGCAAATAAAGGTATTTTTTCCTCCTTTTAAATTTTACATGTTCATTTTTAGCCCCTCCAGAACCCATATTCCCCCTTATGAAATTTCTTGATTTGCTGGATCACACAGATGTGGTTGTTTTTACTTATTTTGGTATCAAAGAAAGAGCCGGGTTTTTGACAGTGTATCACTAAGCTGGTTCCATGTTCTCAAAAAAGTACTTCCTACAACATGACGAAGCATTTTATGAGTAAAAGCAATTGGCTTTAGTGTTTTTAGATGAAATCTTATGCTAATTCCAATTTTGGTTCTGGTCCCCCAGCGGAATTTTGGTAGAGGAAATGTGCCTAATTAGCATAAATCAAAATGGCCGCCCTTTTAACATTTTTTGTCACATAAACTTCAGATTAGGCTGTAATGACTTCATTGTGTCCTATACAAATGTTTCAGGTCAAGGAATACAATTAATCATAGTTATAACATAAGGTCAACTTAACAGTTAATTTGCAAAAAATAAGTAGCTTGTAAATACTTCATTCTTGTGTCTATACATATGTCTTCAGGGTCAGAAATTAAATTAATCATTAGTTATGGTCATGAGCGCCATGAGTTTGGGTATACAAAATGAGGGTGGCGTTACATTGATCCTATTTTTTTTAAACTTTGTCATTGTATCAAAGAACCAAGTAAGGTATTCAACTGATTTATATTTCATTTTAAAGGGACTTTATCTAGCTTTAAAATGGTGGCAGATTCAATTTTGTGCTTTTTTAACTTTTTGAGTTGTCCGTAATTTGAGTCGTTCGGGGTCAGAGAGGGGTGTGCCTACGGTTGAGGTGCCTACGGATGAGACATGTGTTAAAGTATAGGGATTTTTGATATTCGGGCTTTTGTATTTAGTTTGTTTGATATCTTTTGTAACCCTGCAGTGTATTAAGATAATAACATCTGCATTTTTTTTTGTTAATTATGTGACATTCATTTTGACTCATCAACAGTTTAAGGTATGGTGATAATTAAGGTAACAAATTAGACTGCCACAAAATTTGTGTATTTTTACATCAAAATTTCACTTTCCCCCTATATGACACCTGTATTGACACCACTGTATATGCACCTCCCAATTTTGGTCCTCTTTTTCTTCGTTATCCTTTTTCTCTTTCCACTACTATATCGTTTTTACTCAATTCTCGTTCCCCCCCCCTTGCTTCCACTTCCTCTCATTTAAGTGTGAAAACGGGTAATATCTGGTATTTTCAAGAGCATTTCGCACATTTTGCTCCCAACTCATGGCGCATGACCTTAATAGTATTAGGTCATGTTGACAGTTAAGTAATTTGCCCTACAAATTAACAAACTGGGCGGCCATTTTAAATGTATGCAAATTATTGTCACTATCTTGCAACATACCATCTAACTGATGATCTAGTTTGTGTCTCTGACGCCTGAAACCATCTTGTATAGGGGGCCACACTCCTTCCTTCTTTCCACAGCCTTCCCATCATCTTTCTTGTCCCGCCCCTTAGTTACACTTTCGGGCCATTTTCAAATTTTTCCTGGGCAACCTTATTACACTTCCCCTAAAATTATAGTCTTGGTTAACCGGAGATTTGAAATCACAGCATAAAATTTGCTATAGGTGAACATTATTCAATTGCTTTTTAATCAAAAATGCCTTGAACTAGTTTCTTTTAGGAGTAATAGAAGAACCCATGTCTAACCATATTTTTCGTATTACTAAAACCCATTTTGCCACATAGTTTTTGTCTAGCTAAACCCCAGCTAAACCTTGATTCGTATTTATGGTTTTACCCGCGATACTCAGATCGGGTGTCGATTCTCAAGTTTCGGCGCTGTATATTTGTACATTTGACAGCAAACCTCAGATGTATCCCTCCAAGTGAAACTGGAGTCCGAACACTTATCCATATTTTGGCACCCTATATCCTAGTTTAGTCCTTCCAATAGCTGACGCCCATTGTAGAGCGGGAAGAGAGGAACCTGGGTCGATATCAATCGTTCATGCCCAACTACATCTACACTTTGACACCTTTGGTAGTTAGTATGGACCCTCTGCATAAATGCAAGGTAGTTAGTGGTGTATAAGTTCGTGGGGTCAAATTTGGGGTCACTTTTTTCAATAGGCGCCAATTTAAGTTACACAGGGGTCACTTTTAAATTACTCCAATCATGTGAAATGTATGCCATATTGGTCCCGTCTAGTCTAAGGATTCCAAAATGTATAGTTTGTACCATCATCTATGACCATTGGTTTTAGAGTTATTGGGTAACAATGGCTAAAATTCAAAAAAAGGGTCAACTGAATTGGTACGGGTCACATTGAAAGTTCCTCTGAATTAATATTTAAATGCTTGCCAAATTATTGCCTGATGAATAAACAACCACTAACTACCTTGCAAATTGATGTAGATGGTCCATAATAACTACTAAAGGTGTCACACCTTAGATGTAGTCAGGCATGAAGCGAACTCCCTAAATAAGGACCCTATGATATTCCTGCTCCTGGGCTCTAATTGTCACGGCCAAACGGATAGCGATCTATAAGTTTTCGCAAGAGGCTAATCACTTTCTCTAGCCCTCCCCCAACTTATCCGGATAGCGTAATAGTTTGGATCATATCCAGTCATGTCCTATGTTATCATCGAGTAATTGCACATCCTGGGTTCCTCAACATAGTGGGATATTTGCCACAAATTACACCGATTATTTTTTCCCGTAAGGTGACCCTTGTTCAGTCCAGATATTGGCATTTCGAAAACCATGTGGTATCGGGCAATTCCCTATTATTTCACCATCGTAGCAGTGATGGGGAATCCTAGACCTCGGGCCAGCTATGCATTTATGCATAATCATTTGTTTTGTTTTAACCCTTCAACCATGAGGCACTCTTCCTCGAACTCAGCAGGTATTCTAATCATGAACCTGACCGCCCAGCTTGATGTTTGCTTACAAGATAAGAACTGATTTATCTTAGCTATTTTATATAATTACAAATATTATCAGCTCAAGCGAATATTGCGTAAATATCCCATTTTTCCTATTTATTTACATACCTTAATCCGAGTAAATATAGAACTAACCCGAATTTTCGTCAGTCTGATCCACTATTTTGAGCCAATGGCACATAATCACACTGCATTTAGTTATTTTGAGCCAATGGCAAATAATCACACTGCATTATAGCATATTATTTGGAGCCAATGGCAATAATCACACTGCATTATAGCTATTTGAGCCAATGGCAAATAATCACACTGCATTATAGCTATTTTGAGCCAATGGCTAATAATCAACACTGCATTATAAGCATTTTGAGCCAATGGCAATAAGCACACTGCATTATAGCTATTTTGAGCCATGGCAAATACCACACTGCATTACAGCTATTTTTGAGCCAATGGCACATAATCACACTGCATTTATACCTATTTTGAGCCCATGGCTAATAATCACACTGCATTATAGCTATTTTGAGCCAATGGCCAAATAATCACACTGCATTATAGCTATTTTGAGCCATGGCAATAATCACACTGCATATAGCTATTTTGAGCCAATGGCAAATAATCACACTGCATATAGCTATTTTGAGCCAATTGCAAATAATTCACACGGCATTATACTATTTTGACCAATGCAAATAATCACCTGCATTATAGCTATTTTGAGCATGGCAATAACAACACTGCATTATAGCTATTTTGAGGCCAATGGCAAATAATCACACTGCTTTATAGCTATTTTGAGCCAATGGCAAATAATCACACTGCATTATAGCTATTTTGAGCCAAGGCAAATAATCACCTGCTTATAGCTATTTTGAGCCAATGGCAAATAATCACACGGCATTATAGCTATTTTGAGCCTGGCAATAATCACACTGCATTCAGATTTGTGAGCAATGGCAATAATCACACTGCATATAGCTATTTTGAGCCAATGGCAAATAATCACACTGCCCATTATCGCTTTTGGGAGCCAAGGCAAATAATCCACACTGCATATAGCTATTTGAGCCAATTGCAATAACACCTGCTTATCTATTTTGAGCCAATGCAAAAATCACACTGCATTATACTATTTTGAACCAATGGCAAATAATCCACACTGCATTATAGCTATTTTTGAAGCCAATGGCAAATAATCACAACTGCATTAAGCTATTTTGAGCCATTGGCAATATCACACTGCATTATAGCTATTTTGAAAAAGCCTGGCAAATAATCACACTGCATTATAGCATTCTTGGCAATGGCAATAATCACCTTCATTATAGCTATTTTGAGCCATGGCAAGATAATCACACTGCATTATAATATTTTGAGCCAATAAAATAATCCACTGCTTAAGGCATTTTGTAGCCAATGGCAAATAATCACACTGCAATTATAGCTATTTTGGCCAATGGCCGAATAATCAACTGCTTATAGCCTTTTTGACCCAATGGAAATACATCACTGCATTATAGCTATTTTGATTCAATGGCTAATAATCACACGCAATTATAGCTTTTTTCATGGTATAGACTTGTTATGTAAAACCAAAAAAAAACAAAAAAAAATCTTCCGTTTTGTGATTAAAAATGTTTATTTTATTTCTCTATTTTACCTGAGAAAAGATTTCTCAACGGACGAAAAAAGTACTTTGTTTTTTAGGGAAGAGAAATAGAATTGCCAAAAGTGTATATTGACGATTCAGACCAGGTCGTCGCCACATCAATACTGTAGTATTTTTACAAAAAATACACCACACCGTTCACACCCGAGAAAATCGCCAATTCAAAATCTACTGCGACATTTCTGATTATACGGCAGAACCCACGAACGCATGAAAACCCCGACACACCCCACATCTACCCCTTACTATTTGAAGAGTAGTAGTAAGTAAACATTTTGAATTTTTTTTCACCACCCAGCCCCTCCCAACCCTTAATATAAACCACTCACCCAATCCAACTAATACTGCCCGCCAATCACAGACCCCCCCTCTTAATTAGGCCTAAACAAAGTAAAGTAGGTACCCGTTGAAATCACAAATACATTCTATATTGCACACAAATAACGACCGCATATTTACCACCGTTGTTTTCAATGTGCGTAAAATGGATCACTATGTGAAAAAATGTTTACAATTCCCGAAGGAAGGAAATACGTCAAAAAATAGAATCTGTAGGTTGAAATCGCTTATTTTGGGATCGGCCAAAAAGACAACGCTATATCACAAAACACGTGTAAAGTGAATGGCGATTTTAATTACGACAGTATGTGAAATTACGATATGGTGATTTGCGGAAATGACCAAAAAAACTGTATTATAAACTAATTATTAGGCATCATCACATTTTAAAAACTTTGTTGGATGGCAAAAGTAAGCAAGAACTCGTATAATTTAGAAACTAAATAAGTAGGCGGCATTTCGCAAAAACCTCCAAAAAAAATGAAAATACGACAGTATGTGATGTCGCGGGCGAATGAGGGTTGGTGTTATTTACAAAGACTTAGAGATTATCCACAAAATGCTAATTTAAATATGGGTGCAAGTTGTTTTGCTCTGAGATCATTCTAGATTGCAAAGTACATGGCAAGTAGTTTCCATGATGTCATTAAAAGTGTAAGATGCTGCAATGCAGATGATGTAAACTAACAGTAACTTATGTGAGATATAATGGACACTGTTAGGTTATGTTTATGCTTGATGATGTTGTACTGGCTTGTTTTAGAGGGAAGAACAGTTTTGAAAATATAAGGAGTATATTGCTGGAAATAATAGTGCCAAGATTTATTACATTTTTACGAAGCAGCCACGTGAGCGGAAACCCGATATTTAATCTGCTGTCATCTGTGAAGCCAAAATGCTATGAATCAAATACGGATTCAAATTGGTGGTCCAAAGTGGACGTTGTGGAAAGATAAAAAATCATGGCGATATATCCTTACTGATATACTGTGAATATATATAGATGTCCGTTGAAGGGCAGCCCCCGTCGTCTTTGAACGACTGGACAAAGTATCTTTAGGACTAAGAAGATTCCCATAGAGTTATAATAACGTGGATTTTATATTGCATGGTTTTCACTTTTTGTGTAGTCTTCGCTGTGAGGGACATATCATCGTTGATATGCCCGCTTCTTTTAATTGTGTGGATCTAAGTCGCACATCTGATTGGAGTTGTATTAGATTGTAAAATTTACATGGGTGTTATCATTATTAATTGTAACAGGTGTTTTTTGAGCAGTCCAGCTTCTTGAACAAGCAATCTGATTAAAATCAAATTAAAACAGTGTGTTGCTATATCCAATTCAGATCACTTTGTGCACAAGGCTCATTTGTGTTTTAAAGGGTATTTTGACCCCTAGTTCGCCCACGAGACGTCATAATAAACATGACGTTTGCCGGGGTAGATTTTCACTCGCGATTTTCTCCAAATGTGGGTTTTTGTAAACATACGACAGTATGGTGATTTGGGCGACGAGGTGTGGTTTAAACATAACATATATACCTTTCTGCTTCAGTGACAGCAAAGATACAATGGTGAAACCAAAAGGCAATTGTAGAATTTGACTCAAACCATCTGTGGTATATGTTACGATTTGGTCACGAAACGTCAACGAACGGTTGAGGAACACAAAAAACTAGTTTCTTAAACTTGGGAGTGAATGGCTTAGGTGACTGGGTGTAATATCCTCATATGTATTAAAAATAGAATTTTTATTTCTCATATTTTTCTTGAGAAAAGATTCCTGGCAGAGAAAGTACTTATTTCATCATGCAAGAGAAAAATGAAAGAAATCATGCTAGTTTAAGAATATGGCACATTTTTTTGAAGAGCGCCCCCCTTTTTCAAAAGTTGATATTTTGCAAGTTTACGTTGGTTAATGGTCTCGGAAACTATACCTCCGACGAGAAAATGCTAAATGCTATTTATCATATATATTATACCAGATCACACAAGGTAAATTCATATCAATGTATTACAAGTACACCCCACTGAACTGTGTCCTTGGTGGAGGAGCTTATTGTAACTCATAGTGGTTACACCGTGTTTTTTTCAATGTATCCGTAAATAATCACTATGTGAAAGCTTGTTTACGAATTCACGAAGCAAATACTTCAAAATAGATCTGTATGTGAAATCGCTTTCATTTTGGGATCGGCAAAATACAACCGCTATATCAAACACGTGGTAAAGTGAATGGCGATTTTAATTACGACAGTATGTGAATACGATAGATACAACTATTTAGGAAATGACATAAAACTGTAATTATAACTAATTAATTAGCATCCGCACTTTTAAACTTTGTGGCGGCAAGACTCGATAACTAATAAGTAGGCGGCATTTCGCAAACCCTCAAAAAAGTGAATAGACAGTATGTGATGCGGGCCGACGAGGTTTTTTATTTACAAGATAGAGATTATCCCACAAAATGCTAAATTAAATATGGGTCAAGTTGTTTATGCTCTGAGATCATTCCAGATTGCAAAGTACAATATGCAGTAGTTTCCCATGATTTCATGAAAGTAAGATGCTGCAATGCAGATGATGAACTACAGCCTTCTGTGAGATAAATTTGACACTGTTAGTTCTGTTTAGCTTGATGATGATTTTGTAATGGCTGTTTTTAGATGGGAAGAACATTTTTGAAATATAATATAGAGGAGATATTGCTGGAAAATAATAGTGCCAAGTTTAGTACATGTTAGACAACAAAAAAAAAAAAGCGTTAGCTGTAAACCTATAATTAATCTGCTGTCATCTTTGAAGCCCAAAGTGCTATGAATCAAAATAGGAGTCAAATTGGTGGTCCTAAAGTTGACATTTTGCTAAGATAAAAATCATGGCGATTATATCCCGGACTGATATACTGTGGAATATTATATGTCGTTGAAGGGCAGCCCCGTCGTCTTGAACTACTGGACAAAGTCATCTTTAGGACTACGAAGATTCCCATAGAATTTAGATCTAACGTGATTTATATTGTCATGTTTTGTCATTTTGGAGTCTTCGCTGTGAGGAATATCATCGTTCTGAACTGCCAACCTCTTTCTTTTTAATTGTGGACATAAGTCGTCACATCTGATTGGAGTTTATTTAAAATTGGTAAAATCTAACATGGGTGTATCATTATTAAATTGTAACGGTGTTTTTGAGCATTCCAGCTTCTTGAACAAAGCACTCTGATTAAAATCAAATTAAAACAGTGTTGCTATATACAATTCAGATCACTTGTCACAAGGCTCAAATTTGTGTTTAAAGGGTATTTTGACCTAGTCGTCCACGAGACGTCATAATAACATGAAGTGTCCGGGTAGATTTCAATCGCGATTTTCTCCGAAATGTGTTTTGTAAACTACGCCAGTATGTGATTTGGGCGACATTGTGCTTAAACATACATATATACACTTTCTGCTTCAGTGACAGCAAAGATACAATGGAAACCAAAAGGCAAATTGTAGAATTGAAGCAAACCATCTGTGGTATATGTTACGATTTGGTCACGAAACGTCAACGAAACGGTTGAGGACAAAAACACTAGATGATTTCTTTAAACTTGGGAGGTGAGGGCTATAGATGACTGGTGTAATATCCTCCATATTGTAATTAAAAATATAATTTTATTTCTCTATTTTTCTTGAGAAAAGATTCCTGCCAGAGAAAGTACTGGAATTTCATCATGCAAGAGAAAAATGAAAAAGCAAATCATGCTAGTTGAAGTAATAATGGCACATTTTTTGAAGAGCGCCCCCCCAATTTTCAAAAGTGAGATTTTGGCCCAGTTTACGTGTTGTAATTGTTAGGAAACTTACTCTGCGAACGAGAATTCAAGAAATGCGTATTTATCATCAAACACGATTTGTAATTAGAATGGGATCCCAGATTGGACTTATGTCTATGGCAAGTATTTTGCACAATGAAAGAGAAAAACCTAGTTTTTCGCCGAAAAAACCTGGTTTTTCAAATCGAAAAACCTGGTTTTTCAATCGAAAAACCAGGTTTCTCGACTGATAAACTAGGTTTATCAAAACCCTAGCTTTTCAAATCGAAAAACCTGGTTTTTCAAATCGAAAAACCTGGTTTTTCAAATCGAAAAACCTGGTTTTTCAATCGAAAAACCAGGTTTCTCGACTGATAAACTAGGTTTATCAAAAACCTAGCTTTTCAAATCGAAAAACCTGGTTTTTCAAATCGAAAAACCTGGTTTTTCAAATCGAAAAACCTGGTTTTTCAAATCGAAAAACCTGGTTTTTCAATCGAAAAACCAGGTTTATCAAGCGATAAACTAAGTTTTTCAAAAACCTAGCTTTTCGAACGATAAAACCTGGTTTTTCAATCGAAAAAACCAGGTTTATCGATTTGAAAAGCTAGGTTTTTGAAAAACCTAGTTTATCGGCCGAAATACCCGGTTTTGCATCGACAAACCAGGTTTTTCAAATACGATATGCAAGGTTTTTGAAAAACCTGGTTTTTTCGATCGAAAACATAGTTTTCAAACTTGATAATATTTGCACGGTTTTTGAAAAACCTGTTTTGTTCAATCGAAACAAAAAACCAGGTTTCTCACTGATATTAAACTTAGGTTTTCAAAAACCTAGCATTTCAAATACGAAAAGCTTAGTTTTTCAAATCGAAAAAACGTGGTTTTTCAAAACGGGTTTTTGATGAACCCAATTATCAGTTCGAGATAGAGGAAGAAATGAAACTGGTTTGTCGAATCGAACAACCTAGTTTTCAAATTGATATGCAAGGTTTTTGAAAAACCTGGACGCTTTTTCAATCGAAAAACCAGGTTTCTCGAATGATATTGAAAACCTAGGTTTATCAAAAACCTGCATTTCAATGAAAAAACCTGGTTTTTCAAATCCGAAAAACTGGTTTTTCCAATCGAAAAAACCAGTTTTTCAAAAACCTTGCATATCACAAATTTGAAAAACCTGGTGTTTCAAATCGAAAAACTGGTTTATCTATTCGAAAAGCTAGGTTTTTTGATAAACCTCCACCTATTTTATCAGTAGAGAAACCTGGTTTTTTTTCAAATTTGATATGCAAGGTTTTTGAAAAACCTGTTTATCAAAAACCTGTTTCGAACTCGATAAACCAGTTTTTCGATTTGAAAAAACCAAGGGG
This sequence comes from Ophioderma brevispina, assembly GCA_023653785.1. NCBI lineage: Eukaryota > Metazoa > Echinodermata > Ophiuroidea > Amphilepidida > Ophiodermatidae > Ophioderma > Ophioderma brevispina. The sequence goes on along the minus strand of JAMKCH010022647.1, from coordinate 7,634 downwards.
TTTTTCAAATTTGATATGCACGGTTTGTGAAAAACCTGGTTTTTCGATTCGATTTGAAAAACCAGGTTTTTCGATTAAAATGCTAGGTTTTTGATACACCTAGTTTATTTAGAAGCGAGAACCGGTTTTTTCGATTGAAAAACCAGGTTTTTTCAAAAACCTTGCAGTCAACATTTGAAAAACCTGGTTTTTCAAATCGAAAAACCTGTTTATCGATTCGAAAAGCTAGGTTTTTGATAACCACAGGTTTTTCAAAAACCGTTCATATCAATTTGAAAAACCAGGTTTCTCGATGATAACTAGTTTATCAAAAACCTAGCTTTTCGAATCGAAAAGCATGTTTTTTTCGATTGAAAAACCAGGTTTTTCAAATTTGATATGCAAGTTTTTGAAAAACCGTTTTTTTTTCAATCGAAAAACCAGGTTTCTCGACTGATAAACTAGGTTTTCAAAAACCTAGCATTTCTAATCGAAAAACCTGTTTTTCAAATCGAAAAAACCAGGTTTTTCAAAAACCTTGCATATCAAATTTGAAAAACCTGGTTTTTCAAATCGAAAAACCTGGTTTTTATCGATTCGAAAAGCTAGGTTTTTGATAACCAGGTTTTTCAAAAACCTTGCCTATCAAATTTGAAAAACCTGGTTTTTCAAATCGAAAAACCTGGTTTTTCAAATCGAAAAACCTGGTTTTTCGATTGAAAAACCAGGTTTCTCGACTGATAAACTAGGTTTATCAAAACCCTAGCTTTTCAAATCGAAAACCAGTTTATCAAATTTGATAATCTAGGTTTTTTGAAAAACCTATTTTTTCGACCGAAAAACCAGGTTTCTCGACCGATAAACTAGGTTTATCAAAAAACCTAGCTTTTCGAATCGAAAAACCTGGTGTTTCAAATCGAAAAACCACCTGGGTTTTTCGAATCCGATAAGCAAAGTTTTCGAAAAAACAGGTTTTTCAATCGAAAAAACCAGATTTATCAAGCGATAAACTAGGTGTTTCAAAACCTAGCTTTCGTCGATAAAACCTGGTTTTTTCAATTTGAAAAACCAGGTTTATCGATTTGAAAAGCTAGGTTTTTTGAAAACTAGTTTATCGGCCGAAAAACCCGGTTTTCAATCGAAAAACCGGTTTTCAAATATGATATGCAAGGTTTTTTGACAAACCTGGTTTTTCGTTTCGATCGAAAAACCAGTTTTTTTCAAACTTGATATGCAAGGTTTTTGAAAAACACCTGTTTTTTTCAATCGAAAAACCAGGTTTCCTCGACTGAAAACTAGGTTTTCAAAAACCTAGCATTTCAAATCGAAAAACCTGGTTTTTCAAATCGAAAAACGTGGTTTTTCAAATCGAAAACAAATGGTTTTCCAAAAACTTTGCATATCCAATTTGAAAAACCTGGTTTTTCAAAGCGAAAAACCTGGTTTATCGATTCGAAAAGCTAGGTTTTTTTGATAACCTAGTTTACCAGTCGAGAACCTCTGGTTTTTCAATCGAAAAACCAGGTTTTTCAAAAACCTTCATATCAAATTTGAAAAACCTGGTTTTCCAAATCGAAAAACCTGGTTATCGATTCGCAAAAGCTAGGTTTTTTTGATAAACCATAGGTTAATCAGTCGAAACCCCTGGGTTTTTCAATTTGAATTCAAGGTTTTTTGAAAAACCTGGTTTATCAAAAACCTAGCTTTTTTGAAAATCGATAAACCGGTTTTTTTCGATTTGAAAAACCAGGTTTTTCAAATTTAATGCAAGTTTGTGAAAAACCTGGTTTTTCGATTTGAAAAACCAGTTTTTCGATTTGAAATGCTAGGTTGTTGATAACCTATTTCAGTCGATAAACTGGTTGTTCGATTGGAAAAAACCAGGTTTTTTCCCCAAAAGCCCTTATATCCAAATTTTGAAAAACTACGGTTTTTTCGATCGAAAGACCCCGGTTTGTCGACTGATAAACTAGGTTTCTCAAAAATACCTATCATTTTCCGGAATCGAGAACCTGTTTTTCGATCGAAAAACATGTTTGTCAAAACCCTGCATATCAAAATAATTTGAAAAACCTGGTTTTTCCGATCGCCAAACCTGTTTCTCGACTGATAACTAGGTTTATCAAAACCCTAGCTTTTCGAATCTATAAACCAGGTTTTCGATTTGAAAAAACCAGGTTTTTTCAAATTTGATATGCAGGGTTTTTTAAAAAACCTGGTTTTTCTATTTAAAAACCAGGTTTTTCAATTTGAAAAAACAGCTTTTTTTTTCGATTTGAAATGCGAGGTTTTGGATAACATAGTTTTATCCGTCGAGAACACGGTTTTTCGATTGAAAAAAAACCAGGTTTTTTCAAAAACCTTGCATATCAAATTTGAAAAACTAGGTTTTCCGATCGAAAAACCCAGGTTTTCGACTGATACACAGTTTCTCAAAAACCTAGCTTTTCGAATCGATAAACCAGGTTTTTCGATTTAAAACAACAGGTTTTTTTCAAATTTGAGGATATGCAAGGTTTTTGAAAAACCAGTTTTTCGATTTGAAAAACCAGGTTTTTCGATTTGAAATGCCTAGGTTTTGAATAAACCTAGTGTAATCAGTCGAGAAACCCTTGTTTTCGATTGAAAACCATGTTTTCAAAAACCTTGCATATCAAATTTGAAAAACTAGTTTTTCGTTCGAAAAAACCAGGTTTCTCGACTGTAAACTAGGTTTATATCAAAAAACCTAGCTTTTCGAATCGATACACCGTTATTCGATTTGAAAAACCAGTTTTTCAAATTTGATATGCAAGGTTTTTGAAAAACTTTTTTTTCACGATTTGAAAACCGGTTTTTTCGATTTGACAAACAGGTTTTTCGATATGAAATGCTAGGTTTTTGATAAACCCCTAGTTTATCAGTCGAGAAACTGGTTTTTCGATTGAACAACCAGGTTTTTCAAAACCTGCATATCAAATTGAAAAACTAGGGTTTTCGTTCGAAAAACCAGGTTTCTCGACTGATAAACGAGGTTTATCAAAAAACTACCTTTTCGAATCGATAAACCAGGTTTTTCGCTTTGAAAAAACCAGGTTTTTCAAATTTGATATGCAAGGTTTTTTGACAAACGGTTTTTCGATTTGAAAAAGCCCCCAGGTTTTTTCCGATTTGGATAGACCAGGTTTTTCGATTTGAATGCTAGGGTGTTGTTGATAAACTATTTATCAGTCGAGAAACCTGGTTTTTCGATTGAAAAACCAGGTTTTTCAAAAACCTTGCAAATAATTGGTTTTTCAAATTTGATATGCAAGGATTTTGAAAAACCTGGTTTTTCAATCGAAAAAACCAGGTTTCTCTGCTGATAAACTAGGTTTATTCAAAACACCTTGCCGTTTCGAATCGATAACCTGGTTTTTGCGATTTGAAAAACCCGGTTTAATCAATTTATAAGCTAGGTTTTGAAAAACCTAGTTTGTTTCGACCGAAAAACTAGGTTTCTCGACAGAATAACTAGGTTTTTCAAAAACCTAGTTTTTCGAATCGAAAAACCTGGTTTTTCGATTTGAAAAACCAGGTTTATCAGTTTGATAAGTTTAGGTTTTTGAAAAACCTAGTTTTTTTCGAGAAAAGCCATGTTTTCTTCTTCTCGGCTGATAACGCGGTTGATCAAAACCTAGCTTCAAATCGAAAAACCGGGGTTTTTCAAATCGAAAACCTGGTTTATAGCGATTCGAAAAGCTAGGTTTTATCAAAAACCTTGCTTTCATATTGAAAAACTTGGTTTTTTTTTCAAATCGAAAAACCTGGTTTTTCGGTTGAAAAAACCAGGTTTCTCTCTCTCTTTCATTGTTCAAAATACTTGCCATATATGTCCGTCCATGATGAAATATTGCACCCATCGAGAAGATAACCTCTAACTTGACTGCCATTTGAAAAACCATGTGTTTCGATTTGAAATGCTAGCTTTATTTATAACTAGTTTATATCAGTCGAAAACCCGGTTTTTTCGATTGAAAAACCAGGTTTTTCAAAAACCTTGCATATCAAATTTGAAAAACTAGGTTTTCCGATCGAAAAACCAGGTTTTCCGGGGGGGGAAAACGGGGGGTAAACTATGTTTATCAAAAACCTAGCTTTTCGATCGTAAATCCAGGTTTTTCGATTTAAAAACCAGGTTTTTCAATTTGATATGCAAGGTTTTTGAAAAACCATGTTTTTCGATTGAAAAACCAGGTTTTTTTTCGATTTGAAATGCTAGGTTTTTGATTAAAAAAAAACCTAGTTTATCAGTCGAGAAACCTGGTGTTTCGATTGAAAAAACCAGGTTTTGTTTTATTTCAAAAACCTTGCATATCAAATTTGAAACTAGGTTTTTCGTTCGAAAACAGGTTTCTCGACTGATAAACTAGGTTTACCAAAAACCTCTAGCTTTTTCGAATCGAAAAACCAGGTTTTTTTTTCGGATTTGAAAAACCAGGTTTTTCAATTTGATATGCAAGTTTTTGAAAACTGTTTTTTTCGATTGAAAAACCAGGTTTTTCGATTGAAAAACCCTGTTTTTGTCGATTTTGAACTGCTAGGTTTTTGATAAACCTAGTTTATCATTCCTAAAACTGGTTTTTCGATTGAAAAACCGGTTTTTCAAAAACCGTGCATATCAAATTTGAAAAACTAGTTTTTCGTTCGAAAACAGGTTTCTCGACTGATAAACTAGGTCTATCAAAAAACCTAACCTAGCTTTTCGAATCGATAAACCAGGTTTTTCACGATTTGAAAAACCATGTTTTTTCACATTGATATGCAAGGTTTTTGAAAAACGGTTTTCTCGATTAGAAAAACCAGGTTTTTCGATTTGATAAACCGGTTTTTTTCGATTTGAAATGCGAGGTTTTTGAAACCTAGTTTTATTCATGGTTCGAGAAACCTGGTTTTTCGATTGAAAACCATGTTTTTCCAAAACCTTGCATTTGGTTTTTCAAATTTGATATGCAGGATTTTGAAAAACCTGGTTTTTCAATCGAAAAACCAGGTTTCCTCGGCTGATAAACAGGTTTCTCAAAACACTTGCTTTTCGAATCGATAACCTGGTTTTTCGATTTGAAAAACCAGGTTTAAATCAAATTTGATAAGCTAGGTTTTGAAAAACTAGTTTTTTCGACCGAAAAAACCCTAGTTTCTCGACAGATTAAACTAGGTTTTTCAAAAACCTAGCTTTTCGAATCGAAACCCGGTTTTTTCGATTTGAAACCATGTTTATCAAGTTTGATAAGTTAAGGTTTTTGAAAAACCTAGTTTTTCGACGAAAACATGTTTCTCTCGGCTGAGAACCAGGTTGAAATCAAAAACCTATCTTTTCGAAAATCGGAAAAACCGGGTTTTTTCAAATCGAAAAACCTGGTCTATCGGTCGGAAAACCTTTTAATGCAAAAAACCGTGCTTTTCAGATTGAAAACTTTGGTTTTTCAAACATCGAAAAACTGGTTTCTCGGGTAAAAACCAGGTTTCTTTCTCTCTTTCCTTGTGCAAATAACTTGCATAGAGTCCCGTCCATGATGAAATAGTGTCCACGGGGGGGGGGGGGACCCTCTAGAAGATAACCAGGATAGGGAGTTTCTAACTTGACTTGCCATTTGGAAAAAACAGGTTTTCGATTGAAACTGCTAGGTTTTTGATAAACCTAGTTTATCAGTCCGAGAAACCCGGTTTTTTTCGCTTGAAAAACCCAGGTTTTTTCAAAACCTGCATAGCAATTTGAAAAACTAGGTTTTCCAATCGAAAAACCAGGTTTTCGACTGATAAACTAGGTTATCAAAAACCTAGCTTTTCGAATCGATAAACCCGGTTTTCGATTTAAACCATGTTTGTCAATTTGAGATGCAGGTTTTTGAAAACCAGTTTTTTCATTTAAAACCATGTTTCGATTGAAATGCTAGGTTTTTGATAAACCTATTTATCAGTCAGATAACCTGGTTTTTCGATTGAAAAACCAGGTTTTGTCAAAACCTGCATATCAAATTTGAAAAAACTATTTTTTTTCGTTCGAAAAACCAGTTTTCTAGACTGATAAACGAGGTTATCAAAAACCTAGCTTTTCGAATCGATAACCAGGTTTTTCGCTTTGAAAACAGGTTTTTCAATTTGATATGCAAGGTTTTTGAAAAACTGTTTTTTTCGATTTGAAAACCAGTTTTCGATTTTGTTTAAAAAACCAGGTTTTTTTCGAGTTGAAATGCTAGGTTTTTGATAAACCTAGTTTATTATCAGTCCGAGAAACCTGGTTTTTCATTGAAACCAGGTTTTCAAAAACCTTGCATATCACATTTGAAAAACTAGGTTTTTCGTTCGAAAAACCAGGTTTCTTCGAAAAAAAAAACCCCTTTGGATAAACTAGTTTAATCAAAACCTAGCTTTTCGAATCGATAAACCAGGTTTTTTTCGATTGAAAAAACACATGTTTTTCAAATTGATATGCAAGTTTTTGACAAACTGGTTTTTCGATTGGAAAACCCAGGTTTTTTTCGATTTGATAAACCAGTTTTTTTCGAATTTGAAATGCTAGGTTTTTTTGATAAACCTAGTTTATCCTGTCGAGAACCTGGTTTTTCGATGAAAAACCAGGTTTTTCAAAACCATTGCATTTGTTTTTTCACAATTGGATATGCAGGGATTTTGAAAACACCTGTTTTCAAATCGAAAACCACCAGGTTTCTCGGCTGATAAACTAAGGTTTTATTCAAACACCTTGCTTTCGAACAGATAAAGCTGGTTTTTCGATTTGAAAAACCAGGTTTATCAAATTTGATAAGGCTAGTTTAAAAACCTAGTTTTTCGACCGAAACACTAGGTGTCTCGACAGATAAAACTAGTTTTTTCAAAACCTTACTCCTAGCTTTTCGAATCGAAAAACCTGGTTTTTCGATTTGAAAAACAGGTTTATCAGTTTGATAAGTTTGGTTTTTGAAAAACCTAGTTTTTCGACGAAACTCCATGTTTTTTCGGCTGATAAACCAGGTTTTGATCAAAAACCTAGCTTTTCGAATCGAAAAACCGGGTTTTTCAATCGAAAAACCTGGTTTATCGATTCGAAAAGCTAGTTATTATCAAAAAACTTGCTTTTCAGATTGAAAAACTTGGTTTTTTCAAATCGAAAAACCTTGGTTTTTTTTTTTAATTTTTCTTTTTTGGTTTTTAACACTTTTTTGGAATACGTGCCATAATATTCCGTCCAGGATGAAATAATTGCCACCTCGCGAAGATAACCTCGAACTTGACTTGCCTGACGCATAAAAACAACTATGGATGAGCGTAGACACCTACATGGCGCACTTTTCCCGGCTATTTCAAATTTGGAAGGCCGTTTCCCAGCACCGTTGAATTATTATCGGATCTCCGATATAATTATTTCTAATTACAAAATTCCTTCGTTGTGTGACACCAGACATTGGTTAGCTTAACCCATTCACAGGTATAGCTTACTAGCCATACCAATGCAACCGTGTCAACTCTCATTTTTTTACAAAAATGGGGGCGCTCTTCAAAGAAATGTGCTAATAATTGCTTTGAGATAATAAAACTATAAAAGGTGTGGTATTTTCCTGGTTATTGTTTAAGTTTGCGAAATTGCAAGATCTGTGTTCCAAATGAATGCCATTATGAAATCATAAAGTGATAGC
>JAMKCH010022646.1:0-38193 GCA_023653785.1 Ophioderma brevispina | reverse complement strand
CTCATCCGTTCTGGTCACCTTTTAGCGAAAAAAAAATGTGTGAAGGTAACCTTCACCGGGGTTAGGGTATGCCTTCAAACCGTCGAAGGGTAGGGGTTGCAACCTACAGATATTGTATGGTACAATTTTGGAAAATATTATGCACAGTAGGGCCTCTAAAACTCTAGGTGTATGTAAAACTAGTCATTTGCCATCATTTAGGGAGCTAAAAACCCGCATGAAATCCGATTACTCCTACGATTTTTAGCGCAAAAATTGGATTTTCGCCCATTTTCTATGAAAATGCCAATTTTTGTCCAGCACAAGAATTTATGACAGGTCATTATGGACGCCATACAGGTAGTTGGTACTTATTTTGTATCAATGGTAGAGGGGGGGCCATAACTATCCCACTGGTATTAATATCATAAGCATGGGTGCTTATAACGATTCCCGAGGGGGTGGTACCACCACCCACCCCCCCCCCCCCTTGGTAAACCCTGGTTACAAAAAAAAAGGGGCTTGGTAAGACGAGGAAACGAGGATATAGAATCATCAAGTGCTTTTCTATTGGATATTTTAATGAAAACAACTTGTTTCCTTAGCCATGGGCATTAATAGCAAGGTATAATGGGGCTGTGTAGGGTTCATATACATTGAGCAAAAAACATGAGGCTAACTCTTGCTTTGGACAGGACTCACCCGGCTGGGGTCTGAATAAGCAAATTAGGTCTCTAATTAGTATTTGCGTATAACAAGAAACAAAAGCTCAAGTAACAAAATAAATATCATATGCAATATTCCCTGTGAAATTTGCCACATGTTGATACCAAGGTCCGATATACTTTGGACGAGTACGACCATTTTGACCTTTGACTCATGTCAGGTTCACTAAAGGTCAACGGAAAAAATGGCAACATCGTTTTTCTGATAGTCAGAACCAGTAGAATACATTTATAATGGTTGCCAACAATTAACATGAGCTTCATAAAATCACTCTCTGGAGAACATAGGCTCCTCCACTAGTTTCGTACGGTGCTCTTGGGGCAGACTCAGTATAATGCTACTGCTACAGTATACTGCTCACAAAGCTTTGCATCCCCCATACCTTCCCCCAGTCAATTGTTTTCATCGGAGCTCTGGGAGGGGGTTTACTATGACGATAAATTATCTGGCTCCTGAAGAGACAATTCTGTGATCGGACTAACAGCTTTAAAAGTGTTGTAGGCTCTGAGTTCTTAATGATGTTAATCCACTCGTTGACCAGGATCGCCAGTTGACACGTTATCCGTTTGGGCGGCAGTGGTCCACAGTATACCTGCTGATTTTGGAATTTGGTATTAGTGGAACAAGGTTAATTGTTCATGAAGTCCTTCATGTACATTCCATTTCTGTTAGACTCGTGTTGAAGGTGGAACAAGCGCGTCGTCAGGCCCAAGCTTAGCGTTGTAAATCTCCAGGGAGGTACAGAAGATTATGGGCTGGAATTGCACCGGTGGCAGTGCGAAAGTTCATGGTAAAAGTCAATCAATCATTCAATTTCAATTTTAATTAAGCAAACATATCGAACATGACAGAAATGGAAAATACAGATAATATATAATAATACATAAATAGCAATTGAAGACTGTACTAAGATAAACTGGTGAGGTATATGATATGATAGGCTAGGACCAGTAATGGACACCACCCGAGAGGGCTTATGGTTATTGCTGGCCTGTAATACCTACAGTAAAATATAATCAATATTGCAATAATTATACAAGTAAGAGGTGCTATAGAAAAAATTACATAGGTAAATAAACGTAACAAAAAAGAGACCCAAACACACAAAAACAAAATATACTAACTAAACAAACATTAACGGGAATACAGGATACGGAAATTTGGACAGAAGGAGAGAATTTCTAACAAACATGTCTTGCTGGGTATGTAATAATATTTCATATGAGGGAAGCAGAGAGAAGGTGAGGAAAAGGTAAGGAGGAGAGATAGAAAATAGGATGAAGAAAAGGTGATGTGAGAGAAATACGGACTTGGGGAGAATTAAAAAGAATTGTAACTGGTTGATTGAAAAATGTTTTTGTTCAGTGAGGGCTTAAAAGTCTTTTTGTTTGTAATTGTTGTGATGGATTTCTGTAAGATCCTTTCCAACGTTTTGCGCCGTGATAACTGAATAATGCTTTTCAGAGGAAGATTTTGGGATGGGAAGATGAAGTTTGTCGGCTGGTCTGGTGTTATAGCTGTGGGTTTGTCTGTTGTGGTAAGTATTGCTGAAGTTTCGGAGGTAATGATTGTTGTGGGTAGTTCAACATGAAGACGCTGTTGAAGTGTTGAGTTGATCTAGTTTAAGTTGGTTTCAGTGAGTGAAAATACTGGCAAAGTGGTGAGTTCTGGGGGTGAGTTTTGTGATATTGCGAATGGCCCATTTCTTTTCTGTGCGATTTTAGTTTGGTGAGTCGTGAATGAAATGATAGTTGGAGGCCCATATGATGTTACAGTATCTCAGGTAGGGGAGAACTAGTGTGTTGTAAAGTGATTTTAAGGTGGTGTCTGGAAGGTGGTGTTTAACTATGTAGATTGTACCAATTGGCGTGAGACGCTTTGGTGGTGACAGAGTTGATGTGTTCATTCCATGTTAGTTTGTCGTCGATTGTGGTATGCCAAGAAATTTGTTGAGTGTACCTGGGATATTTCTGGTTTTATTTTTTAATTTTGTAGGTTTGTGATTAGTTTGTTGTTTGTAGAGAAAAGCCATGTGTTGTTTTTTTAAAACATTGAGAGAAAGTTGTTAGCCCAAACCAGTCAGTGATTTTTGCGAGTTTCGTGATTCATGTTGTTAACAAGTTCATTAATGTTAGGGTTTTGAAAGAAAATGTTTGTGTCATCTGCCAATAACTTAGTTTTTGTGTGTTAGAGATGTTAGTGATGTCCATTCATGTAATGATGAAAGTAGGGGTCCAAGGATTGAGCCTTGCGGGACGCCAACTGTGATCGGTTTGATGGATGATGCTGTGGAGGCACGTGTACGTAGACTGATTGTGAGCGGTTAGTTAGGTAACTCCTGAACCACTCCACGGCTACTCCACACGGACACCGTAAGATAAAGCTTGGTGAAGAAGAATGTTGTGGTCAATGGTGTCGTAAAGCCTTGGAGAGATCCAGGAATCCCCCCATGGTGTGGATTGTTTTTGATTTTTTAGTGCAAGGTGAAGTGGTTGTTATTCAGGAGTGCCATATAAGACGAGCGTTTGGGCCTAAAACCGGATTGTTCATCGACAAGAATGTTGTGCTTTTTGAAGAAGGTAGACAGACGTGTGTACATGACTTTTTCAAGTATATGTTTTGAAAATAGATGGTGACAGAAATGGGCCTGAATTTGCAATGTTATGTGCATCTTTGTTTTTGTAAATGGGAATTACTTTTGGCGATTTGAGGTGCTCTGGGAAGGTTCCGGTGAGAAGCGATTGGTTAAATATTTGCATCAGAGGCGAAATGATGTTATCATATGATTTGTTGGCAAAGTTTGTGCCTTTCATCAACATGTACTGGATTCAGGAACATTGAGGTGAAGGTGTTTTTTGGCAGGTTTTGTTAAATGGTTACTTGAGGGTGAATTTTTTTAGCTAGTTTTGCCCAGGGTAGGAAGTGTCGTTGAATGCGTTACCCAGCTAACAATTTAACGTTTCCAGAACGTTGCCAAACGTTTTCAGTTTGGTTACAGAAACGTTTCAACTGAACGTTTTGGCACGTAAAATGTTCATGACACTTTTTTCCGTTCTAGAACGTTACAAGAACGTATTTGAAACGTCCTTGGAACTACTAAAACGTTTCCGAAACCTAGTCGAACGGCATTGGTTTTCAATACCGTTGATGAAACGGTTTTGTCGAAACTTTTCAAACGTTTCTACAACGTTTCCGTAACGGTGCTTATAGCATACATTTTCTGGTGCCCAGAACCTTGGAACGTTTCGACCACGTTTCTGTAACTTTGTTATATAGCACCTTTTTTCTGGTTGCCAGAACGTTTTGTTGCAGAACGTTGTTAAGTTCCGCAACGCCTCTGCTACGTTTAACAGATTTATTTGTCCATGGTTTCTTTATTTGTTAGACATAGTAATTTTCCCAAAATATCGATATTGAAATAATTTTATTTATACTCCAATCATGTATATATAGCGTGGCAAATATGCCTACATAAAATAAGCCGTTTGTGCTTTTCGTGTTATAACATCGATTAATTTCTTTGAGGTGGTCATGAGCAATTAACATGTATGTGATATTAGTTGATGTTTTGATAGGCCATTTTATTACTTTGTGAGAAAAAATGGCGATATTGATGTTGCTATGTAGCTGTGGTGGGTCATTCTTGAATTGTATTGAAGTAGAAAGAATGAATATAAACCTACCTTCTTTTCAAAATACTCCTCTCTCCCTTATATTAATGGCTGTCGCTTGCTGAATACGAATGTGATACGATTTTTTTTAACCCTTTCCAGCGTCTTGTAGAATATGTAAGTAAAGGGACATGTTACACCGTGCATAGGAAGCAATATGCTGTTGAAGCGTAGCTTGTGTTGGTGTTCTCCTAAAATTAGTGCGTGGTATCCAGGAGATATACAGCCTTAGAGTAGTTGTTGGTATAAGACGTATTCATATGTCACATGTGAGAATCTTCGTCTAGATACTTCTAACAGAGCAAAATTAAAACAGAGCCATCCAAAATGGTGATGTTGTCTTGACGTTGCTTTGTCGCCCGTTTGTTTACGTGGTTTTGAAACAAATGGTACCCCGGCATTGACCTAACTGTTTTACCAGAATTGAGTCAGATTTCCCTCAAGGCGTGGACGGTCATTGATATTTCGTTGCTAAAGTTGGGATTTAGAGGTTGCGACTGTGTGTAAGACCAATGCCGACATAGCCGCTAAAATCGACTCATTTGGCCCCAAGTTTGACGCATCAATTTTCATTGATCTACACAACCAACCTCTACAGCTTTTGGTGGTTATATAAGGTAGAAACTCTATTTGGGAGCCCCTTTTCCTCATCCACAAAAATGTTGGATGAGGAAAGTTTTGAGAAAAATAGTCTTTGAAATTTGAAATAGTTTTTAGGGATTTTTGTTCAAATTTGCGCCCGTTGGCCTTTCTCTCTTCACAGACCACAAGTAATGATCGTGCGGCGTGGGAAAGAGATTTATGGTAGCGTGTGCCATGATTTTGTTACAGAGATGGACAAGTATTTTAGCAGCTCGTCACCCATCGCCAATATCTTTGTCCCATCACCGATTGCCCAGAGTACGGTGATGTTGTTACATTTGCATTCAATATTCAACAACTCGTAAATAAAGCCACAAACGATTCTGACATTAGAGGCCGGTTCCTGGACGGAGAGATTGCTGTGCAGGTTGCATTGAATGCTGTTGTCCGGGAGCTGCTGCATCACCATGCCAGGGCACTGCCATGACTGCAGCTTGTGCTGGTGATGCTGTCACCGGAGTGGAGTGTGAGCGGGGGCTGTGGCCTGTGTGGGTGGGCATGCTAATGACAGAATCCCAGCACCAATCAAAGGCTAGACTGGTCAGTGTTTTTCGTGAAATGCATTGCCCAATGCTTTCATGAGAGGTGTTTTTGAATTTTTCATACTGATGCATTTGGTTTTATGGCTTTCAATCTGTTAGTCTAATCTGTTCAACAACCAGCTACCGCATCACGGCCAAACAACAAAATTTGTAGTGTACTCAAACATGAAACAGTGTAAGTTTGGTAACACTACAGCTTGGGGGGATGAATTTTATTATTCTCCACCACTTAAAATTGACAAAACCTTTAAATGCGGTTTATTTTATTCCGGTAACGTTGCCGAATTCGTAGGCCTGTTGGCAGAATACTAATTTTCCATGCATTGCCATCAGTTGGATAGTCAGTCATGCATAAACAGTGGGTTGACCCCTATCATTCATGGTCCGATTTTTGAAGTTTCGGGAATATCTTGTTTGGTCACCTTTGATGTCATTGTTTGACCACCTTACTCCTGACGGAATAAAGCTTGTTTAACGTAATAAGCACATGATGCGATTGGTATATGTTTTGGTCAACTCTACAACCTCCCACAGGGCATAACAAGATATTGTCTTGGTTGCCCCCTCACATGGAATCACATTGATCACCAAAAACATCAGCTTACAAATTTTGAGTTAAATCAGCCCAGCCAGTTGGATATTAGAAGCAAAATGTGTACTAATTTAGAGAATAAAGGTATGATTTGGGGATCCGCTACTCCTCTACGACTCAATGAAACCAAGGCTATACCATTATTTTAATGGAAGATAATGGTGTCGCAGGTTGCAATTCATCGTAAAGAGAGTGCCGGTGACAGCAGATATAGTCCGCGCGGAACCACGTTCCGGGCTCCATGCATAGACGACAACAGCATTCGTGGAAACTAATGTTGCGTGTAAGAGTCCACTGAATTGAGTGCTCCTATATCTTACCATTGTAGTACCCGGACTAGGAGTAACGCCAACTATAATTCGAAATTTTCACTGTCCCATCATGGCCCTAAATCATCAAAATCAGCCCTTTGGTTCTCATTCTTAAACAGCTTTATCATTTATAGGCTGACTACCAGAGATTTAATAATATAATTTCATTTTGGAGTAGAAAAGTAAAACAGTCATCAACTAAAGATAGTCACTTAATGTTTCAATTCCAAGTTAGAGATGAATCGGTTTCAGATGCCATAGGATACCGTGTATTGTATAAATTCAACTATGCAATTTGTATCTATTTTCATAGACGTCATTGAAGGCTGAATGATAAATTTACATACAGCCACTGTCATAGTCTTTATGTACCAGAGTCCTGAATAAAGGTTAAAGGTTAGCAGTAGCACCAATCCATGTTTATATTAGCCGCTGTGCTGCCAGTGGCGTTGCCAAACTGGGGGCTTTTGGGCCCCCCCCCCCCCCCCCCCCCCCCCCAATTTTTTTTCTTCCCCTAGTTTGGCCCCCCCCCCCGGCCGAAGAAAAATGAGGAATTTTTGACAAAATTCGGCGATTGGGCAAATCCCAATTATTAGGAAAACTGAGGCGATTTGGGGGCCAAAATTGGTTAAAAATCTCCAATATTTGTTACTTCCCAAAAAAAAAAAAATTTCACTTAAAAAAATTTCCCCCCCCAAAAAAAAATTCGCTGTTTTCCCCCCGAAAAGAGGTCGGGCGCCGCACTGTTGCATGCAAATTTTACAATTGTGGCATGTAAATTGGTTGAAGTTACATGCACCGGTGCATGTAATTCTGTAATTCGAAGCCTGCCGCCAGGCAATTTATCAGCAATCAGGCAATTTTCTTTGCTGATTTTCTGGTCCGGACCACGGGAGATAAAAACTGATTACCACTGCTGCACTGTGACCGTTTCCCTCCGGAGAACCCATAAAGCTGATTGGATTGAAAACGCTTTCCCGTGTCCATGAATTTTAAATTTTAAATCACGAAATGAGTCCGAATTTACACAGGTTCTAATGAGACTGACATTTGGATTGTTGTAGATAAATACCAATTTTTGAAATTAATTTGCTCAGTTTAAAATTATAATTTGTTATTATTTTTTAAGTCCCACTTCTGGTAAAATTTTCTTTTGGTTTTCTATTGTTCAGTTTTGTAATTTAAAAAATTATTTTGTTTCTATTGTTTTGTTTTTTTAAAATTTAAAACGTCATGGTCTCTCAAAAAATGCCGAAATGTTACTGACCATTGTTAGACCCTTGTAATTCTCAACTCATACAGAATTAAGGTCAAGACTCATCCATAAGTATTAATATTATTGTCCAATCAGGAACTACACTGTGCATTTTATTTTGTCCATGTCCTCTAAATTTAGAGTTAGAAGCACAGGGCTTTGACTTTTAATTTGCATTCAAATACTGCCACATGCTGTCCCCGCTGTGTATAACATGATTTATAGCAATAAAAAAGGTATATGTTTTTAAAGCCTCTGCCGGGTATATCTATCGTGTCATATCACACAGACTGCAGCATTCTTTTCAAGCAGGGGCACTACCCCGTGCTCGATTTAGAGGGGTTTTACAATGACAAATGCAGGTACTTGGCTCCTCTGCATGAAGATTTTCCCTTGCATGGCAGTAAATGGTGTATTTTTCAGCCCAGTTTTAGGAAAAAATCAGTGGTTGTGCATTTAGATTTTATTTTTCTACCTCTACCCTGCACTACCACACCTGATCCTCAAGCCTGACCCACAAACCGAGATCACGGTTGATTGAAGCATATAGACTACATTCCCGCAAATTAAATCTTGGCCAGCGGGACACTTGGTACGCCGTCGCAGCACACGGCATGCAGGGCATATTTACGCAGCTCGTAAATGATATGCAGCGTGTACGGCGCTGTGTCCTTACGCTGAATGCTCCTATGTGCGCGGCAGGTGTCTACTTTTACTCTAATACGCTTGCCACATTCCTTCTGTGGCCAACTGTAGTGTCACGGTTCCATAACGTTCTGGACCATTTGTGGGAAATGCTAAATTTTAGTCGATTAAAATATAACGGCTGATTAAAATAGTTCCCAATAATTGGGCGTTTCTTTAACAGATGGCCGTTAACAGTCTATGTGCAGTCCAAAACTGTGTCACGCTATGACTTTTTGTGTAGAATCCTTCAATTTCGACCACTGACACGTTGTCAACCTCCAATTTTCATATAACACCGGTGCTTTGCTAAAACACTCTTCCTCCTTTAGCACCATATATCCAATTTTAACATCACTGAATACAACTAAAGCTTCAATTTAGCACCTTGCAAATACAAATCAGGACTTAGTCACCGGTGAGAATTCTTAAGTTACAAGTCCTTGAAATTTCATTAATTTCACTTTCATAAAAGTTGATGATATTTACGACTATCCTTTGCTGCTAACACTCTAAGGCATACTTTCAAGCTGGCAATCGGGTATAATTATCCGCATGAAGCGTGAAAATTTTTGGAGAATGTGAGACCAAAATTTGTGACCATTTTTGAAGATGTGAGACAAAAATTTTTGTCATATCAGTTTACATACTATTTGGCAGACTCCTCCATTGTTAAGTTATGGCATTATGAAATTGTTCATAAGGAGGATGTCATGCTCAGCAGGACTAGTAAAAAATTTAAAATTGAATTACAACATTCTCACCGCGCTGGGAGTTGTTTCCTTGCTAATGGTAACCTTTAAACTCGTATGTGGTTTTTGATAGCAAATTGGCGGTAACTATAATTTATAATTTGGTTTTTTTTTTAACACGTCACATATTATCCACTTAAACGTGATCAAGGCGCTGTGCGGCTGCTATGGCAGGCGCTCAGCACTCAGAGAAACCATAATACCAAACAGATTTATGCCAAGAGCTCTATTTATAAGCGGAAGGAAACCGGAATACCTGGAAAAACCTGCGGGAACGAGTATGGATCTAGAAACCCAAATTCACATAAACCACCGAGAACGAGCCTCCTACCCGGATCGAAACCCGAGACCTCATTTTTGAAAGGCGAGGAAAGATACGCTGCCCAAACCCTCCCGATCAAAATGCCAGTTTATTTAATTTGGCATGTTTTAGCTAAATGCACTTAGATTCTCATGTTCTTAGATTTTTTTGTCGAGTCTGTTTCCCTAATGAATACATACAATGGGATAGAGTTCCAAACCTGATGATGTCCACCGCTGAAGGGTATGGGCATGATCCCATTTTTAAAATATAATCTGAGAACTGAGACTGAGTGAGTCTAAGACTAGTATGAAGCAGCTTGAGATTTGTAACGTATACCTTAACAGCTTTGTTCTGGATCTAATCCAGGTAGTACTGAGAATTTCTGTATATACAGCACAACGTCCTTCTCAACTTTAGAAGTAAGGATTTATCCCCATAATTTATTATGATCCCGGGTGAAGATTGTACTCGCATGGACCTTCACAGCTGATTGAAGAGTCATACGCTGTCTTTAGCAGCGTTATTGATATTGCCATGCGCTCAAGTAAAATCGTGTTGCCCGTCATGAAGTTGTCCCTGTTGACCGGAATTGCTGAGATTACTGACCTTCACCGCCTGATTTCACTGATCGTGCCAGTGGTAGAGGCAACGGATGTGCCGGTCATAAACCCTTACAAGGTTGAGGAGTTGACTGATGAAATCATGTGAAATTCGAAAATAAATGAAGCGACGATGTACACGAAAAATAAAAAAGTATAATTGATGGTGTATTGATCCAATTTCTCGATACGATTAAGGTGTGAGTATGAATGAGATGAAGCCTACTTTATCATTATTGCCCGCTGCAATCATATTATTTTATTTATATCGTATTGTTATTATTATTATTAGTATACTGAAACACATACCATACAACCATAAATTCCTTTCATCGTCAGTTACATTTAAACGTTCTGGGAACGTTGCAGTTTCGTCTCGTCAAGTTGGTTGTTAGTTGGTTCTAATGAACTTCTGCGAACGTCGTATTTTCGTCTTAATGAGATTCTTATTTTGGTTATTATCAAAGGTAGTAAATCCGTTTCACAAACGAATTCGAATAACCAATGTGTAATACGAATGTAAAGTCACGTTTTAGAAACGTGTTTACAACGTTTCTCAAAGACAGAACCAAGTAGAACACTTTTGGAAACGTTTTTCAGAAATGTTCGTAACGTTTTCGTGTTAGCTGGGTAGCTACGTCAAGCGGGTCAGTTATCTCCTTATTATTGATGAAAAGGTCATGGATTTGATTAGTGGATACCTTCCTTTTTTTTTTTCTTTTCCACAGGGCACTCAAGCGTCCTGTGCTTTTATTATCATATGCATCTCACATAAAATAGCACACAGTAAAAGACATGTACATGGGTATACCCAAGATGTTAATACCATTGCATTTGAATGTTACAGTTGGATACAATTCCATTTGTTTACCCCTTGCAGGTTTATTTTTTCTTTTCTGCAATAAACTTTTCATTATTGTAAACATTTCTTTAAAATGCTTCCTGAATTGTTAATATCAAGGTGGTTTAGAGTATTGCATCTAGCATTATGATAAATTGCTTTGCATAAATGGTTACATTCAGTTCAAGATTATTAGCATCTAAAAAACCCATATAACTCTTTCATAGTGAGAGTTACCCGTCTATTAAATATGTGATCTTGAACCGTCCTTCCAGAAAATGGCAGACTTCCCACATTCCAGAAAAGCAGATAATAGTTTTTCTGGCTCAGTATTACAAAAGTAACAGAGAATTTGAAACGACATAATAGCCATATTTATACCGGTTTCATTATAACCAATATCTATTAGAATTTTAAACTGAAAATACCTTAATTAGTCGACTGGGAGAGAGCCAGTGGTATTCTAATTGTTTCATTCCAACGCAGGCCTACTGAAAAATAATAGGCCCACTTAGTTTTCTGATTTAGGCGTTTTGAACAACTTCTACTTCTCCACCACAATACGGTGGACCAACTTTACAATCTTTCTTATTAAATTGCACCTGATAGCATATCAATCTGAAGAAGTGCATGTGTCATTACTCTCCCCCCCTCTGACAATTCTATTCCATAAACTGGAATAGCATGAATAACGCTGTAATAATCTAAGAAATTACATTGGATATCATATTTGTTTTTTAAAACTACCAAAATAAGAGAAGAGTTATTATCCTCAATCCAAAAGATCATGAATATTGAACACCTTTTTTCATACCATCTTCTTCTTAAAAATGTACTTTGATTAATTCTAATCTGACTCTTATTCCAGACAACGATTCTCCAAAAATTACATGAAGGGGTTTCAAATGTTACAGTACACCAGCATTAGAATTTCAGATTGAAAGCATTTTTTAATAAATTAATACCTTTTCATGGGTTTAATGGTTACATTCCCAAAACAAGTTGCCTCCGATTTGTTGCATATATCTTATAAAAAACATTTCCCAATTGCCAGTATTTTACCGTTAAAAGAGGCGCTTAATCCATGCAACTTTCAGACCATTGATAATTGAAGGGATAATGAACCCTTTTTAAAACCTCCCTTTCTCATAATCCCCAATTATAGTTTTTCTACTTATTTTGTCCTGGTTCCTCCCAGACCAAATAAAAGTTAAAAATACCGAAGTGCCCTTCATTAAGAAAATCCTACTGGTGGCTTGGCAATACTGAAAAAAGAAAACGAATTTGGATGCCAATGGCTTACAATTGTAGTATTTGCCGATTGGGCTTAGTCTCTATGGACCAGAATTCATCAAAATTTCCTTTACTTTTTTTAAGTTTCGGGACAAATTCAGCTCATAATATTGTTTAACTGCGCAATTAAAGACCACACCCAAAAACGAACGATTACTTGTAATACTTCCTCCCAAATTCTGATATATCAGGTGATTTATCCCGATAGGGAACCGAGAAAGCAACTTCTGAATTTATCCAATATACTTTAGACCGGAGTACTCTGAAACAGTTAGAATATCAATCCTACAAAGTGATTTTTTTGTCTTTACGGTAATTGTAGTATCATCAGCAATGCGCTAATGATAATTTCAGTATCCTCCCAACCTTAATGCCCGCAGCTTTCTTATCATTTCTAATAGCCAAATTTAAAACTCCTGCAAAGTATATAGAGTAAAGGACTGAGTGGGCAAACCTTGAACGAGAACCGCAAAAAATCCTAAAAAAATTCCCGAAGCCTGCACATTATTCATAACACATGATGTAATATTGTTATAAAAAACCTTAACCCATTGTGATCAAAATCTTCACCAACTTAAAAATTTTAAAGATTTAAAGATCAAAGACCAGTCAGTTTATCAAGGCTTTTTCGAATCAATTAAAAACATAATACCCGGTTAAATTATTGTTATTACCATAGTCAATAACTCACGAGCCACCTAATATTTTTCCCACTATGTACCGACCCTTAAGAAACCAGTTTGATCAGCGGTCATTAGGTTGGGCAAAACTTCTTAAGTCTAGAGCATCCATTTTGGTATATTTTATAGTCTGTATTTTACTAGGGTAAAGTCTCCCCAATTTTTTTAAAAAGTGGGATTTTTTAATCTTTTTTAGGAATAAGATTTATACTTCCCCTACGTTTGATCGCTGAAAGACTGCCCTTTGAAAGGAAAATAAAACTATTAACCAGGCAGAATCCATATCGTTAAAAAAAAATTTGTAAAAACTCTGTTGGGAAACCATCTGAACCTGGAGTCTTGTTTTTAGACATTGTTTTTTAAAGCTTCTTTTACATTCCAACAAAGTAACCAGCCCTTCACAGATTTTCGTTGAATCGTCATCCAACTTTGGACACTCATATTAGAACCCAGTAACTAAATTGCTAAACTCAAAATCAGGGGGTTACATGAATTATATAAATTTGATAAAATGACTTCTCCTCACAGAGAAATCAGTACTTTGGTTAAGATCTGACCTGTATCAGTCTGAAGTTTTGTTATAACTTTCTGCCTTTTGATTTCTTTTTCAAGATTAATAAAACATTTTGGAGTTGCTTTTCATCACCCATATTCAACCCAGTTTGCTCTTGATCGAAATAATCCACCATCTGTTTTGATCTATAAATAATATCCAATTCCGATTTTACTTTGTAAATATCAGTTTAAAGTATTACAAGTAGGTTGATATCTATATTGTTGCTCAAGCTCATTTAATCTTTGAAGCATGCTGGGCCTCTTGGGAGTTTACGCTTTCTAGAGATTTTAGCAGAATATTCAAGTTTTTTAAGATCTTATTTGACATTTCAAAAATCCCCATAATATCTGATTCATTTTTAATGGTTATCGTCAAGCACCAAAATCCTTAAAAAACTGCTTAATATGATATTACATTTCAGTATCATGCAACAGTGATGTGTTAAACTTCCCAAATTGCCACACCCTCTGGCCTCATCACTTGTTACCATATGCAGACTCACAGCAGAGTGGTCCGTTTTAAAACCGGGAATGATACTACAATCCTCAATTTGGGATAATAAATTAAATGAAACCAAAAAATAATCACCGGCATTGATAGGGGGATTAGAGGTAGAGTGCCATGTATACCTAAAACGTTTGGGGTTTTTTTCTTCTCTCAATACATAGAATCATATCACTCATTATATCATGCTCTTTCTGAGAGTAAAATGTGTAATATCCCCGCCACCTTTTGTTTATAGTCACAACATCCTGAACACAATTAAAAGCGCCCCCCCCCGATAATCGACTACATCAAATCATCCAACTTTTTATAAACATTTCAAAAGTCGGATCATCTAGGTTTGGCCATAAACATTATCATGCTAATTCTTCTGATCATTCATGCAATAAATCCAACATAATAACACTACTGTTTCTCATCGTAACGCTCTTTGTAATTTCATATTACACAAGTTTTAAATAATATCCATACTCCAACAAGATGGATGTACCATGCGAAAAGACAATATCACTACCCCAATCATCCACCATAATTTCTCACTTTCAGGAGTAGAATGCTTTCTTGAAGGAAAAAAATATTACAATTCTATTTTTAGCCAAGAAAGACCTACTGAACGTTTTAATTTTATCCTTCAATCATCCCGCACGTTCATTGATAAATACCTATTTTGAAAATCAGCCATTGTAGCCATGTAAAAAATGTTCATTAAAGAAAGGCCACTAAGACATTCAATAAACCTGTTGGGGGTCGAACAGCCATTTTGACTTATAACTACACCATGCATGTTTCCTCCAGTCATTATCAAGGCTATACCATATTATATATAAGTTAGAATGATATCACTTCTAATATTATCAACCTGCACTTCAATACCATAATTGGGGTACATTAAGGAGATCATATACAAAACTGATTTGCCACTTCCTGCCACTATAACCATCTTTTTAAAACCAAACACGATGGTAAAGTCCTGGTTATTCCCTAAACAGCGGGAAGTAATTTTGTTTAAACCGCTATATATTTGTTCTGAAGGGACATAGTCAAGGCTTCCAATTTAGCTGAACAATTTCTACAGAGGAGTACTGATACCTCGGCGTTTTACAACTATAAAGATTCACTAACTTTCCATACATACATTGTAAAGAGTGTAAAAAATAAGGTGACTGAAAAAAAAGCATAATTAATCACACAGGCAGTGTTATTATAGATCCTCTGCAATTGACAAGGATTTTGAGTAAACGTGTTTGGAAAGGACCCACAAAATATGCCAAATATATGTAGATAGCTCTTATTATAATCGGGAGATTCCAACTATCTTCAAGATATGGGACTAGTCTCCGTTACATTAAAAACCTTGCTATACTCTGATAATAGCAGCCACCTGTATTTTGCACCTCCATACAATCTTTGATTATTAATCCAGCTAACTATAGTGCCCGCCCTAAGTATTTTCAATATGCACTACATACACGTGTATTTTGCATTTTATCCTTGTTTTTAAATATCACCTGACTCTAAACAACCAATAAAACCTTCCCTATAACATGTTTTCATGTACATATTCATTTATCTTGACAACGACAGCTTGAAAACACATGTGCAAACATCTACAGTGTGACTACCCACCATTGTTCATTCTAATCTTGCAGTTTTTACAGGGATATCTAGTGAAAAATTGAAAGTTTAAAAAAGAAAAAATGTAGAAAAATAGGGGAAAAGGCAAGGGAGAAGACACTATTTCTCATCTCATAATATTATTTAAATGAATACATGCAATCATATTCACTCATCTCCTGTACAGTACATCAACTGACTTCAAACCACATACTTGTAATTTACACTCTGGACATGGAGACCAGCAAGGTTCATTCATATGCAAATTTTATATTCATATTACAAATTGGGAAACACATTTTCCAGGCGAACTTTGTCAAGTCTATCTCTTGTATTACGCTCTCAACATAGACGCTAAAGGTACTCTATTCATATGTAGATTTTTTTATATATATCAAAGCAGATTAAGATCACATGTTAAACAGGTGACTCCTATCAAGCAAGCCCATCCACTTGTATTACACTCTCAGCATAGACGCACAGGAATTCTTAATTCATATGCAAATCTATATTCAGATGCAATTACCATCCATGTTGTAAAAAAAAAAAAAAAACGGTGGTTTTTTCATTACAATTGACCAAACAATCGTAAAAAACTCAGCTTGCCATGTACCTCTGCGGCTTACATTCACCTGGCTAAACATCTTTTGCTTTCAATAGTGTTTTATACACTCTGGTCTATCTGCCGCAATAATGTACTAAATAGGATAAAAGCCTTTTTAATCAAATAACCATAAATTCATCACAAAGCAAACTACAAGGCCCAAATAAAAAGCAGGACACACATGGTTATTTTTTTTCTTTGGGAACTCCTATGTGCCAACAAATATTTTTTGGTTGGCAGTATATTTATTACAAAGAAAACAGGGTTAAGACACGACAGAAACTCTATCAGAGCATAATCCCACTTAAAACCCCGACCAAACTCACCACATTCTTCATACAAATATAAAAACTTGTCAAAGCAAATTAGCATGTTATCTCGAACAACGGTAATAAAAAAAACGGCAGTATTTCGAACGCATCCATCACGATAAAAAAACCATATTCATCTACTTCCTTCCTTTCCCTCTTCGAAAAAGCTTCAAAAAACATGAAGGGCAAAAAGCGACTCAAAATAGGGCATACCCGTACCAACAAGATACAAAAAGCACGAATAAGAAAAGCCACATCGCCATTTTCTTGCTTAAAAATCAATATGAATGGAGGAATATGATACGTCGAAAAACTTTCCAATTTTTACGGGAAGAAAAAATGATTTTTATCCACGGAAACATTACACAAAACTGGATGAATTCAGCATCGTCCACACCCACACGCACACACGGCCTTTCGTCAACGCTACCAAATTTACAGGGTGCCGGCAGAACACTGAATTCTTCCCAAAAAACAATTCCACCCGAATATAACAATTTTACAGACTTGCTCATATTCAAATCATTTACAAAGAAGTACAATTCATGAAATGTCTTGCGGCCGCAACGGACCTATAGGCCTAGAGAATGAATTCCAGTGAAATCCACAGAAAAGAAACCCTAAACGCTATCGTCACAACGTGGTCGGGTTTTTTAACTACATAATTTAAAGTATAATCGCTAGCACTGATGCTTACCCGTAATATTGTCAAATTTCTCAAACATTACCATGATTTAAGAAAAATCCATGATTACTCCCAACTCATTATATACCGCTATAACCCCGAAATAAAGGCATGATTTTTCATGCATGCCCAACAGTGTCAATACTTCTTCATTCAAGGAATGACGACGCCATTCTGAGCGAAAACAAGTTATAACCGGATAACCGTAGCAGTCCCTGAAAATTTATAGAGTATCATCTTTAGTTTCCCATTTTCCGGCGACAAACTTGAGCGTGATCCCATTATCATATACGGTTTTTACTTGTCCTTCCCTTTTTTTCCTTTTCTTTTCAATCTTTCCTGGTAGAGCATCAAGAATATACCACGGCGAATCCTAGTTCACTCGACTAGTTTGGCATAACTTTCACCTTTCCCTGGTCCATGCATTTTAAACCAAAATATGGGGTAACCGATTATTCTCTTGGTCCAATCACGGTGTGCTCGGTTCAATCTGAGTGCTTCCTCCATCGAACTTCTCCGTCCAACATCTTACTCATCTTACGAAAACAAATCTACACATTTTTCATTCACCGTCTGCTATTGGAACTCCAACCACTCTAAAATTGTTACGTCTCGCAAATCGTTCATTTTTGGTGATTTTCTTGTGCTTTGTCTCTCAACGTTCTGTTTCATAGACGCCATTTCCTCCTCTTTCATTTTTTTCAGCCCTTTCCATGATTTTCTGCACTCATTTCCAAGTCCGTGATACGCTCCTATTAACTCTATTGATCGAGCAAGTTTCCTCCCTCTAAGCTAGTCTGACAGTTGCTATTTTCTTGGGGGGGGGGTACCCCTAACTTTCTTCAACAAATTGCTCAAAACTTTCATCTTCACTGTTGTTATCTTGAGGACCACCAGTAGTTAGAGCGGTCATCATTGAGCTCCCGCCTAGTACTTAGCGCTTTGCATCTCGAGCCGGGTTACGCCTCGGACCCATTGTAGCCCCCTGCATAGAAATCACGTAATGTCAAGTGATGTATATTGTCACGAGGGAGAGCTCCACCACGTCCCGCTCACGATGTGAATCTAATAGAAACCTCCCTAACCTTAGGATACTCCTACCTAGAATGTTGTTGAGCAAGTCCAGGTTTTGGTGAGCATTCATTTTGAGTTTAGAATTTTTATGTTGTTGTGTTTTTTCTTGGCAATCCGAGATACTGTGAAGTAATTGTTTTGGTATTGTTGTATGTGTTTGCGTGCTGGTGTGTTTTCTTTCAGGTGTTTGTAGGGGCCGTGCTTGTGTTTGATTGACTTGGAAATTGCTGTTGTATCCAGGGAGTGCAATGCGTGTTTTTTTGGGGTGTATATATAATTATAATAGGGCTGTTTGATATTGAGTGGACGGTGCGCATGGCTACAGAGCCCATAGCTCTGTAGCCATGGCGCGTATGTTCAAGGGTATATTGTTTGATAGAGATTACTTTTGCAGGGGGAAGTTCTGGAGTTTTGAGTTTATGACCACAGGTAATTTAACAGCAGAAGCATGATTGATGTGAAGTCATATTTTTTTAATTTATCATGATTGTCAGAAAGTCAAAGAGGCTAAGATTTCCTCCAGTCTAAATTTGCTCCAGTCCTCTATTTTGATTTGCTTTAGTAGTTTGACTATAATAGTTATTGCCAGGGTAGATTGATCCAAGACTTTAGATATTGTTTTTTGCGCGCTGTGCCAGGTAAGCAAATGACGTTGAAGAGTCTGGATAGCTCTGTGTTATTATTATAGAAAAGTTTATGACTCTATTCATGAGAGTGAATCCTGGGCAGACAGAACACACCTGTTTTCTTGTAAATCTCAATACCAGTACATTTTTGGAATGTATTATGTCTGGGATTGCGCTTGGGTGAGTTTGAAAATGAAAAGCCAACCTCACTTGTAACCAGGCAGGCATGTGAACGACAGTCTGTAAAAGTCCACACACTGATAAATCCAGCATCATTCTTCACAAAAAAGTAATGGCAGAGGCTTGATGAAGAAATATTTATTAAGGTTAGTTACTGCGCCCAATAGTGTCTCTATTGAGGTTTGGATGAGCAAACCAGCCCTTGCTATCTACAAGGATGAGGACAGCAGTAGCTAAATTTGGACGAGAGCGCGGTTGGGTCCCAGGTGTCTGATGGACGTAAAACACATTCCTGAGTTCAAGTCAGTTCTGTTGAGGATTCATGCTAAGTTAATTTGTTCCATTATTAAATATTCGTTGTAATATCAGATTTTATTAAAGATTAAGAAGTTTCTTAAAGAATATTTGGTGGTAAGAATTTATATTTTGGGGTTATAATTTTCCAATACCAATAAACTTTGTTTAT
This sequence comes from Ophioderma brevispina, assembly GCA_023653785.1. Lineage (NCBI taxonomy): Eukaryota > Metazoa > Echinodermata > Ophiuroidea > Amphilepidida > Ophiodermatidae > Ophioderma > Ophioderma brevispina. The sequence goes on along the minus strand of JAMKCH010022646.1, from coordinate 18,702 downwards.
GTATTTGGAAGAATCAATAATGGTATGGAATTCTAAATTTCTGTAATAATAACTTCTTTGAAAAGGTGATTCAGATTTTTTCGTGTAGTAACATTGCGAAAAGAGAAAAATTATGAAAACCACATACAAGACTTTGGAATATTACAGATAATTATTTTGCGGGAATTTTGATATGGAAAACTTGTAAACAAGATTTGTAGTGTCTAACCAAGTTAAATTTATGAAATTTTGGTGAGACTTATGAAGTTTCATCTTTCTTTGTCTTGTTTGGCGTTGTAATAAGGACAAAAGCAATGTTAATTTGGGGAGTAAAAATGAGACCTGTCTTCGGAGATATTTTAGCTATTTTAAAAAATTCTGTAGTAGTCCACCGTTTGGTACCGTTTGGTTTGCTTTGGTTTTGCAGTCCGATATTATTGTACACTACAATTCTGTTAACATCCTGAGTTGGACATCGGCAAAGGGCCATCCCTATAGCAGTGTTAATAACAATCTGTGAATTGTCGTCTCATTGAGGGAAGACGCTGAACTGCTCCTATACTTCAATCCAAGGTGTTGTTATGAACTTTTCGAACGAGTGAACCTCAACCCGCTGGATTGCTGCCCCGACAAATTAATGACTGAAAGATCTTGCAAGTAGTCATTCTAAAAAGTGTATACACTTCGCGGGTAGATTAAATTCGATACATGACGTAAGTAAAATTAAGCCAGAGTACTCTAAGCAGTAATGAAGTAACAACTCACATGCAGTGATTGGTGAAAAGTGATAAAGGGATGTTAAGTTGTTGAATTGATAAATGGGATCAGAAGCTTTTTCAAACCCAAACTTTTGGAAATATTTGGATGGACACCAGTAAACCTGTGTGCAATTTTGAATGAATTTTCAGCATATAAAGAAAGATTTTATAATTAAGGATAGTATAGTTTATTTGTGAACAAGTGGTAAGAAAAGTAATAATAAATTTATTGAAGAATGAGATATTGGATTAAGTTGTGATTAATCATCTAGCATCATCGGTGGCCGAGTACGGAGTCTTATGACACTGATTATTACTAAGATCTTTTTGAACAAAAGGTGTTAAGAGATGATTTTTTTAATGTCACTGGGACCGCGACTGCCATAGTAAACTGCATGGATGCATGTTTCACAAATTACCGTTTGGAAATCGCCCAATGCCCCAATCGAGCAGACCGTGTCCCACCCCCCTGTAGCAGAACCACATGTCTAGTCTCACATCTTGACGATTATGCTGTGACAACAGAGATACAGAATGCTTGTGCTTTGCCGTTTTGTAGTTATAAACGGTAACGAGATAAATATTTGGTGTCACGTGTCAGTTACAGGTCACGTGTCAGGAATCAGATATCAGTGTGCCTTCCCGGGGGCGGACGATATACTAAATAAATCCGACTAGGTTAAATCAAGGCCTGTACATATGACCCTCTGGGGCCCAAAGTTGCTATTATTTTTTATCCAAAAGACAAACCAGTATCTGTGTCTAAACATACACAATTTTACCTTTTTCCCTACAATTCAAAAACCGACTTACGATGACGATCATCGGTTGTTTTTTCATTAGGGATACGTAACGGTCATTTTTACGTGTAATGGGTCCCCCGAAGCAAAATAATCACCAATCAATTTGCCCGTGACGCCATCAAATCTTTATTTTTTCCAAAATTGGCTGTTTTCCCCAAATTAAATAAAATCCTTTTTAGATTCAACATCTGTATTGTTCTTACTAATTAATATTTCATTGTCCCCCCCGCATGAAGTGAAAAAGAGGTCCTAAGTGGCAATGTACCAGCTTTTTTTTTTCTCCCACTCAGGTAAAAAAGTTTTTCAGTGTTGCCAAGTTTTTTGAAAAAGGAGCCTCTCTTTGTTGGTCAATATACAATGACAAAAAATAACGTGCATTTGATGTATTCCGCCCAATACTCCCAGATTCTAACAGGCTAAATAGCTTTTTGTCACTCTATTATACGACCTCCCACTTTTTTTCCTTTTTTCCCCTGTTAAATACATCAAAATATTGAAGGATAGCGTTTCATAAAATTTTATCCGTCGCCTCTATATATAGAGGAGGAGCAGAAACTATCATAGGGGCCTTATTTAAGGAGTCGTTTACCTCCCACTACAGAAAAGGTTTGACACCTTTGGCAGTTAGTTTGGACCCTCTACATCAATGCTAGGTAGGTAGTAACTCTCAAATTGTGGTATCACTTTATTCAATAGGGAGCCATTGAAGTTTACACAGGGGTCAAACTTTTAAAATGCCATGCCCCAATCATGTATTGAAATGTATGCCATAGTGTCCATCTAAATCATAAAGGATCCAAAACTGTATAGTTTGTACCACCCTACACCATTGGTGTTTGGAGTTTAAGGTAAAATGGCTAAAATAAAATGGTAAAAACGGTCATTTCATTTGTACATGGTCCACTAAAAGTTAAAATCTGATTATAATTTTTAACCTCTTGTACATTATTGCCTGAGGTAAGAGGACTCCTAAAAGGTTAGTTTGGTATTATGTTTAATGCTTCTTACGGAGATATGGGTCAACGAAAGGTCACCACCAATTGGGTATGTTGACCTAATACCTATTTTGTCCCCATACCTGGTTAACTATGCATTTCCAGCTGGTACAACTATTCCTTATTTTGACTCATTAAGCCTGAGAACAACTTCTATGCATTTTCAACAAAATTGGAGCAACTTCCGATTTGATTAACCCTGTACAATAGAAATTGACCTTTTTTACCATTTTACCATTTTTACCCTATAAACTCACAAAACCATTGGGTCATAGTTGGTACGAACTATACATTTTTTGGAATCCTTAAGACTAGACGGACAATTGGCATACATTTCACATGAGTGGAGCAAATTTTAAAAGTTTTGACCCCTGTTTAAACGTAAATTGGCTCCTATTGAAAAAGTGACACCACAATTTGAGAGTACTACTCATACCTTACCTAGCCGTTTGATATAGCGTGTCACATACTAACTGACAAAGGTGTCAAACCTTTTTCTGTAGTGAGGCGGTAACGAATGACGTGTTTGACCTGGGTCCACTCCTCCCCTAATATACTACCACTTTTTTTTCCCCTGTGTAATTATTTTTTCTCAGGAAAAAAGGTGGTAACTATATATTATGTTCGTCGGCTCTATATATATACTACCCGACTTTTTTTTCTTCCACCCTGTGTACATTGTCGTTGTATCTGTTGGCTATTTAAATCAAAAGTCTCTCCATATATTGTACTACCACTTTTTTCCCTGTGTAATTATTTTTGCTGAGGGAAAAGTGGTACATATATTTATTCTTCGTCGCTATATATATACTAACCCCTTTTTTCCCCTGATTGTTTTTCCGGAGGGGAAAAATGTGGTACTAATTATATATACTACGACTTTTTTCCCACCTGTCATTTTTTTCTTTTTTGCAATTTTGTCCTTCTTTTACAGACCGCCCCCTATTACTCAAACCCCTTATCTACTGTCAACCCACCAAAATCTACTACTCACAAGCTGAGTCTGTGCCCCTTTTCAAATGGGGAATTCTCCCCCAGTCGTTAAAACACATTAAGAACGTTGTCTATCTATTTGGGAGGAATATCTTCGTCACTCTATAATATACCTACCACTTTTCCCCCCTGTGGTAATTATTTTCCTCAGGGGACAAAGTGGTACTATATATTATCTTCGTCGCTCTATTATATCGTCCAGTACTTGGTTTCCCCTGTGGTGGGATTTTTTTTCTGGAAGGGAAAAGTGGTACTATGGTACTAATTCACCTGGGGCACGTAGATCACCTGGCTTTTGGGCCTAACCCTAAGTCACAGGATCACTGATCTTTAGCCCTAAACCTAAGTCACTGGGGCGACTAAATCCACGGGGCTTTTAGCCCTACCCTAAGTCCTGGATGAGTAGATCACTGACTTAGCACCTAACCCTAAGCCTAAGGCATGGGGCGAGTATATCACTGGGCCTTCGCCCTAACCTAGTCAAATGGGGCGAGTAGATCACTGGGCTTTAGCCCTAACCCTAAGTCCACTGGGGCGATATAATCACTGGGCTTTATCCCTAACCCTAAGGTCAATGGGGCGAGTAGCTCCTTGTGCGTAGCCCTAACCCTAAGTCCTGGTGAGTAAATCACTGGGCTTTAGCTCTAAACCCTAAGTCACTGGGGCGATTAGATCACTGGGGCTTTAGCCCTAACCCTAAAGTCAATGGGGCGAAAAATCACTGGGCTTTAGCCCTAACCCTAAGTCCCACGGAGTGAGTAGATAATCACTGAACTTTAGCCCTAACCCTAAGCACTGGGCGAGGAGATCACTGGGCTTTAGTCCTAACCACCCTAAGTCAATGGTGGCGAGTTAATCACTGGGCTTTAGCCCTAACCCTAAGTCACTGGGGGAGTATATCACATGGGCTGTAGCCTAACCCTAAGTCAATGGGCGAGTAGATCACTTGTCTTTAGCCCTAACCCTAAGTCACTGGGGGTGAGTTAATCACTGGGCTTTAGCTCTAAAGACACCTAGTCACTGGGGCGAGTAGATCACTGTGCTTTTGCCAACAACCCTAATTCCTGGGCGATAGATCACTTTGGCTTTACCCTAACCCTAAGTGGGTCCCTGGAGCCCGAGAGATCAACTGAACTTTAAGCCCTAACCAACCTCAGTCACTGGGACGCATAAATCCACTTGGGGCTTTAGCCCTAACCCTAATCACTGGAGTGAGTAGATCCTGAACTTTAGCCTAAACTAATTCCACTGGGGCGTAGATCACTGGGCTTTGGCCCTAGCCCTAAGTCCTGGGGGCGAGTAGATCACTGGCTTTAGCCCTACCCCTAGTCCAATGGGGGGAGTAGATCCTTGGCTTTAGCCACCCTAGTCATGGGGTGAGTAAATCACTAGTGCTTTCGCTTTAACCCTAACTCACTGGGGCGAGGAGATCACTGGGCTTTAGCCGTAACCCTAAGTCAATGGGCGAGTAGATCACTTGGCTTTAAACCCTACCCTAAGTCACTGGGTGATAATCACTGGGCCCTTAGCCCTCCAACCCTAAGTCCACTGGAGCTAGGATCCCGAAACTTTAGCCCTAACCCCAAGTCACTGGGACGAGTAGATCACACGGGCTTTAGCCCTAACCCATAAGCCCTGGGGGCGAGTAGATCACTGGCTTTCGGCCCTAACCTATCAATGGGGGCGGAGTAGAGCTCACTGGGCTTTAGCCCTAAACCCTAAGTCCCACTGGACGCGAGTATATCACTGGGCTTTAGCCCAACCCTAAGTCAATGGGGCGAGTAGAGCAACTTTGGCTTTAAGAGCCCTACCCTAGTCACTCCTGGGGTGAGGTAATCACTGGGTTTAGCTCTAACCCTAATCCACTGGGGGCGAGTATACACTGTGGCTTTAGCCCATAACCCTAAGTCCTGGGCTCGATAAATCACTGGGTCTTTAGCCCTAACCCATCAGTCTGGGGGCTAATTGATCACACACGCCCAGTGGAATCTATTCACCCCATTGACTTAGGTTAGGGCTAAAGCCCCAGTGATCTACTCAATCCCAGATTTCTTATGGTTAGGGTTAGGGGTTAGGGTTTGGTTCGGGGTTAGGTTTTTAGGGTTAGGTTTCTGGTTAGAGTTAGGGTTAGGTAGGTCACTTGGCTTTTAGGCCCTAACCCTAAGTCATTGGGGCGAGTAAATATCCACTATGGGCTTTATCCCTAACCTAGTCACTGTGGTGAGTAAATCATGGGCTTTAGCTCTAACCCCTAAGTCACTGGGCGGAGTAAATCACGGGGCTTTAAGCCCAAACCCTAAGTCAATGGGGCGAGTAGACCACTTTTCTTTAGCCTAACCCTAAGAAGTCCACTGGGGTGAGTAGATCACGGGGCCTTAGCCCTAACCCTAAGTCACTGGAGCGAGTAATCCGAACTTTAGCCCTAACCCTAAGTCACTGGGAAACGAGTAGATCACCGGGCTTTAGCCCGAACCCGAGTCACTGGGGCGAGTAGATCACTGGTTTCGCCTCACCCTAAGTCCACTGGTGCTAGTATATCACTGGGCTTTAGCCCTAACCTAAGTCAATGGGGCGAGTATATCACTTGGCTTTAGGCCCTAACCCTAAGTCACTGGGGTGATTAGATCACTGGGCTTTTGCTCTAACCCTAAGTCACTGGGGCGAGTAGATCCACGGGCTTTATCCCTAACCTAAGTCAATGGGGCGAACTAAATCCCTGGGCTTAGCCCTACCCGACGTCACTGGGGGCGAATTGATCACACAAACCCACTGGATCTATTACCCCAGTGACTTAGGTGAGGGCTAAAGCCCACTGATCTCTCATCCCAGTGCCTTAGGGTTTGGCTCGGGTTGGGTTTTAAGGTTAGGGTTAGGGTTTTAGGGTTCACGGTTTATGGTTAGATTAGGTGTCACGGTTATGTTCACTGTGCTTTAGCCCTACCCCTAAGTCAATGGGCCAGTAAAGAGCACTTGGCTTTTTAGCCCTAACCCTAAGTTCCTGGGGCGAGTAGATCACTGGGGTGCTTTAGAAGCCCTAACCCTAAGTCAATGGGGCGAGTACATCACGTGGGCTGTAAGCCCTAACCCTAATCACTGGGTGAGTAAATCACTGGGCCTTAGCATCACCCGCAATCACTGGAAGCGAGTAGAATCCCGGAACTTTAGCCCTAACACTAAGTCACTAGGACGAGTAGATCACCGGGCTTTAGCCTACCCTAAGTCACTGGGGCGAGTAAGATCACTGGGCTTTTCGCCCTAACCCTAAATCAATGGGGCGAGTAGATCACTGGGCTTTAGCCCGAACCCTAAGTCCACTGGGGCGAGTATATCACTGGGCATATCCCTACCCCGAAGTCAAGGGCGAGAAGATCACTTGGCTTTAGCCCTAACCCTAAGTCCACGGGGTGAGTAAAATCACTGTGTTTACTCTAACCCTAAGTCACTCGGGCGAGTAGATACTGGGCTTTAGCCTAACCCTAAGTCAATGGGCGAATAAATCACTGCGCTTTAGGCCCCTAACCCTAGTCACTGGGGCGAATGGATCACACAAAGCCCGTGATCTATTCACCCCAGGGACTTAGGGTTAAGGGCTAAAGCCCATTGGATCTACTCATCCCAGTGACTTAGGGTTAGGGCGTAGGGGTTAGGGTTTTGGGTTTTAGGTTAGGGTTTAGGGTTAGGGTTTAGGGTTTAGAGTTAGGGTTAGGGGTAGGTCACTGTGCTTTAGCCCTAAACCTCAATCACTGGGGTAAATAGATCACTGGGCTTTGTGTGATCAAAATTGCCAAAAAAATGACAGGGGAAAAAAGTGGTAGTAGTTATATAATAGTACTCACTTTTTTCCCTGTATGTTTCTTGAGGGGAACAGTTGTAGTAAGTATATAGACGACGAACATAATATATAGTACCACTTTTTTGTTTCTCCCTCACGAAAAAAAAATAACAGGGGCAAAAGTGGTAGTAATATTATAGAGCGACTAACATTATCTATATTACCACTTTTTTTTTTTTTCCCCTGAGGAAAATCATTACACAGGGGAAAAAAATTTGTAGTATATCTAGAGCGCCGAAGAAAATTTCCTCCCAAATAAGTAGGCAACATTCTTAATGTGTTTCTAACGACTGTGGGAGAATCCCCACCGTTTGAAAAGGGGCGCAGACTCAAGACTTGCTGAGTAGCTTTTGGGAGTTAACAGTAGATACGGGGGTTTAGTAATAGGAGGTTACTGTAAAAGAAGGACAAACCAACAAAAAAAATTGCCAAAGGACAGGAAAAAAGTGGTGTATAATTATAGGTAAGCCACTTTTTTCCCCTCAGGAAAAAAGTAACAGGGGAAAAAGTGGTAGTATATAAGAGCGCGAACATAATATAGTCCCAAACTTTTTTCCCCTCAGGAAAGAAATACCAGGGGAAAAAGTGGTAGTATCTATAGAGAGCGACGAACTTATATATAGTACACCGACCAAACTTTTTTTCCCCTGAGTAAAATAATTACACAGGGAAAAAAGTGGTAGTATATATAGAGCGACGAAGATAATTTTCCCCCAATAAATGGCAACATTCTTAATGTGGGTTCAAACGACTGGGGGAGACTCCCCATTTGAAAAGGGTCGCAAACTAACAGCTTGCTGAGTAGCTTTTGGGGTGACGTATATAAGGGGTTTTAAGTAATCGGGGTTACTGTCAAAGAAGGACAAATTGGCCAAAAAAAGGGACAGGGGAAAAAAGTGGTAGTATATATATAGTACCACTTTTTCCCCTCACATGAAAAAAGTACGGGGAACAAAGTGTAGTATATATATAAGCGAACTGAACATAATTAGTACACACTTTTTTCCCCCATGAAAGAAATAACAGGGGAAACATGTAGGATATATAGACGACAACATTCATAAATATCTTTACCACTTTTTTTCCCCTGAGTAAAATATTAAACAGGGGGAAAAAAGTGGTAGTATATATAGAGCACGAAGATATTTCCTCCGCACAATACAATAGGAGGCCACCAGTCTTAATGTGTTCACGACTGGGGGGAGAAAATCCCCCATTTTGAAAAGGGCGCGACTCAGCTTGCTGAGTAGCTTTGTGGGTGACAGTAGATAAGGGGGTTTAGTAATAGGTAGGGGTTTCTGTAAAAGAAGGACAAATTCAATTGCCAAAAAAACAGGAACAGGGGAAAAACGTGGTATTACATATATATAACCACTTTTTTCCCCTCAGGAAAGAATTACAGGGGAAAAAAGTGGTAGTCTATATAGAAGCGAGTGGGGGAGGGGGGACGAAACATATATAGTACCACTTTTTTCCCCTCATGAAAAAAATAAGTGTAAAAAAGTGGTAGTATTTAGCAGGGCGAACGACCATTATAATATAGCGCCACTTTTTTTTCCCCTGAGGAAAATAATTACACAGGGGAAAAAAGTGGTAGTATATATAGAGCGACTAACATTATATATAGTCCCACTTTTTTCCCCTGAGGAAAATATATACACAGGGGACAAAAGTGGTAGTATATATAGAGCGCACGAAGAAATGTTCCCTCCTCCCCAATAAATAGACAACATTCTTAATGTGTTAAAACGACTGGGGGAGAATCCCCCATTTGAAAGGGGCGCAGACTCAGCTTGGCTGAGTAGCTTGTGGGGGTGACGTAATCAGGGGTTTAGTATAGGGGGTTACTGTAAATGAAGGACAAAAGTGTCCAAACGGACAAAGAAGGACAAAATTGCCAAAAAAGGACAGGGGAAAAAAGTGGAAGTATATATATAGTACCACTTTTTTCCCTGAGGGGACCAAGTGGTAAGTATATTAAATATATAACCATTTTTTCCCCTCACGAAAAAAAATACAGGGGAAAAAAGTGGTAGTCTATATAGAGCGACGAACATAATATATAGTACCACTTTTTTCCCCTGAGGAAAATACTTACACAGGGGAAAAAGTGGTATTATATATAGAGCGACGAAGTAAATTTTCTCCCCAATAAAATAGGCCACATCGTCCTTGTTTCCCACGACTGGGGAGAATCCCCCCGTTTTGAAAAGGGGCGCAGACTCAGCTTGCTTAGTAGCTTTTTGTTGGGGGGTGACAGTAGATAAGGTGGTTTAGTATAGGGGGTTACTGTAAAAGAAGGACAAAGTGCCAAAAAAGGACGGGAAAAGTGGTAGTATACTATATATACCACTTTTTTCCCCTCAATAAAAAAAGTACAGGGATAAAAACGTGTAGTATATCTGATCGAACTGACCATAATATAGTACCACTTTTTTTCCCCTCAATGAAAAAAATACGGGGAAAAAACGTGGTAGTTATGTATATAGCGAGCGCACGACCATTATATATAGTACCACTTTTTTTTCCCCTGAAGGCAAATAATTACACAGGGAAAAAAGTGGTAGTAGATATAGAGCGAACAACATTAGTGATATATTACCACTTTTTTCCCCGAGGAAAAATCCTTACACAGGGAAAAAAGTGGTAGTATATATTAAGCGAGCGTCGAAGATAATTTCCTCCCATATACATAGGCATCATTCTTAATGTGTTTCAAACGACTGGTGAATCCCCCCATTTTGAAAAGGGCGCAACTCAGCTTGCTGAGTAGCTTTTTGGTGTGAGCAGTAGATAAGGGGGTTTCGTAAACTAGGGGGGGGGGTTACTGTAAAGCAGGAACAAAAGTGTCCAAAAAGGACAAGAAGGACAAAAATGCCAAAAAAAGGACAGGGAAAAAGTGGTATTATAATATATAGACCACTTTTTTCCCCTGAGGGGAAAAAAGTGGTCGTATATGATATGTACCACTTTTTTCCCCGCACGAAAAAAATCCAAGGGGAAACAGTGGTAGTATATATTGAGCGGAACGAACATAATATATAGTACGGTACCACTTTTTTCCCCGAGGAAAATAATTACACGGGTACAAAGTGTAGTATATATAGAGCGACGAAGAGAATTTTCTCCCCCATAAATATGGCCAACATTCTTATTAGTTTCCAACGACTGGGGAAATCCCCCCGTTTTGAAAAGGGGCGCAGACTTAGCTTGCTGAGGTAGCTTTTGGGGGTTACAGTAGATAAGGGGGTTTAGTAATAAGGGGTTACTGTAAAGAGGACCAAATTGGGCCAAAAAAAAAGGACAGGGGAAAAAAGTGGTCATAATATTATATAGTACCACTTTTTTCCCCTTATTTTTTTGAGGGGAAAAAAAGTGGAGTATATATATCGAGCAAACGAACATAATATATAGTCCCACTTTTGTCCACTCACGAAAAAAAAATACAGGGGAAAAAGTGGTAGTAATATCGTAGATCGACAAAGAAAATTTCCTCCCAAATTAATAGGCAACATTCTTAATGTGTTTTAACGACTGGGGGAGAATCCCCCGTTTGGAAAAGGGGCGGCAGACTCCAGCTTTGCTGATAACTTTTGGGGGGGACAGGAGATAAGGGGGTTTAGTAATAGGGGGTACTGTAAAAGAGGACAAAATTGCCAAAAAAAGGACGGGGAAAAAATGGTATATAATATATAGTACCAATTTTTCCCTCAGGAAAAAATTCTCAGGGGAAAAAAAGTGGTAGTATATATAGAGCGACGAACATTAATATATAGTACCACTTTTTTCCCCCCTGATGAAACTAATTTACACAGGGAAAAGTGTAGTAATATAAGAGCAACGAGATAAATTTCCAATTTCCTCCCAAATATATAGGCAAATTCTTAAGTTGTAGTATAATATATAGTCCCACTTTTTCCCCTCAGGTGGTAGTAGAACGGTGGATTAAATGTTGTAAAACAAACGCCCATAATTCTTTGAGAAAGGGCTCAGACTCAGCTTGGGTGTATTGGGCGGGAAGCATCAATGCACGTTAGTTTTTTTCCTTAAAAAATCCAAGCAAATAAGTTTCCTTTTTAAGAACCTGGCAACACGAATGAACCAATTTCCCCTTGAGGGGAAAAGTGGACATTTGCCCCTTAAGTCGCAAACTGAAAAAAGAGTCAGCCGGCTAAATAACCCTTACCGTGGACTGAAGAGCAGACCGGGGATCCCGTGTTAGTTGTAGCCAGGCTTTACAAGCCACTTGCGCTGCGGCTGCGGGGGTTATGCGTCCCATGGCTGTTTATGGTTACGATTTTTTTAAGGGTCTTCTTTGTAGGGAAATGAATTCGTTAATGTTTTCGTCAAGTTGTATGAAGTTGCTAGTACGCGATGTTTAGGGTCATTTTCTGTGAGGGATATGTTCCCTGTTTTTCAGTGTTGACGTCTACGGTTAATGTGCGAATGTTGTGATCTCTGAAGTCACGTTTAGTGATTTTGTTTTTTGTGGCCATCTTATGCTTAAGGATTTATGAGGAATATTGGGATTGATCTGTAGTGGTCAGTGACAAATCTCCCTGGTGTGAGTCTGTGGCCAGTGGAGTTGGTATAATGTTATGCAATGAGCGTGGCTGTGTTAAGCGTAATTCTTGTAGGTCTGTTAATTTTAGGGATATAAGAGTTTGCAATTGAGTGTTTAATCAAGTCATTGATGTGTGGATGAGTGAATAATTTGAAGAGATTGACATTAGTCACCGACAATATAAGACGCACGGGTGGGTTCTTATTTAGTTTCAGTGAGAAGCTTCTCGAAGCTATTGTTAAAATTTTGGATTGTGTTTTCATGCAGTCTTAAATACCTCCGACAGTTATGTGTTGGGTCTATTGTTGGTGGTTAAATGGTGAGTTCGATGAAAAGTGAGACAAATTCTGGTTCTGGTGTTGGGTCCATTATTTTGTTGAGAGGTGATTTTTTATGTAAAGACAAACTCCCCGTCCTCGCCAGTGAGTGCTCCTGGCATGTACGTGCAAAGGGCCATTAAATTGAGGTTGGTGACTTGTTTCAGTAAGCCATGTTTTCTGAAAGCTAATACAGAGACGAGTGAGTTTGAGGTGATCAAGTTATTTAGTGGATTCTCTTCACATATGATTTTGTATATACGGCATTGAAATGGCATAATGGAAAATGAAGTCGTTGCTTGAATGGTTTTATTAGTTGTTAAGCTGTCGTCAGTGTGATAAGCAGCGGAGTCAGACCCAGAGTTGTTTGTGTGTGTTGGTGAAGGATGGGTGGTCACCATGTTTTTGAGATGATTGGGGCGTGATAACGGATTGTGCAAAGGAATTAAGTTGATGATTTCCAATTTAGTGTTGTGAAAAATTCATTACTTGATTGCCGAAAGTCCTTCGTCATGAAATCTGGTGGTTAAATGGCCCCAGTCGTATATAGCAGGGCATTGCATACTGAAAAGCCATAGGTAAACAAAGGTAAAATAATAAAGCGAGGGTGGGTTAGAGAGAGAGCAGGAGAGAGAGTGGAGAGAGAGTGAGTGAGAGAGAAGAGGGGGAAACTTGAGAGATGGATTTGGATTGAGTAGGTTTTGAAAAAGGAGGAAGTTGAAAGGAGCCAATGAGAACCGGGTATATAAAAGTGAACAATTACCTGTAGGACAAGATGTTGTTGACAAGTCCCGAACAATACTAAGCAATAAAGACAAGGACAGAGTAAAAACGAGTAAGGGGCTAAGAAATACAATTACGACAAGATATGTTGACAAGACGAAAGCAATAACGACAAGACAGATAAAAAACAAACAAGGGCTAAGAAATAACAAATGCTAAGATTATTTATACAAAACTTAAGTACAGAATGTAACAAAAATTGGTTCCTACAACAGGATAATGAATTAACAAGAAAACAAACAAAAAAATCTTAAAGTGGAGAGACGTTTTCTTCTATAGGCGTTATGGGGCCTGTCACGCAAATGACTGTTGTTCAGGATTTCCCGTCAGTGTAAGCTTCAAGATGCGCTTCATTAAAGTGACAAGGTTGGCACATGACTACTTGATAGCCTTTTGTGATAAAAAACCCCACACCTCCTGTAGCTGCATTTCTCTGTATTTATTCTTCCATGCAGAGGCTCTAATATGCATATCCCATGGTTTCCTCGGGAGTAGAGGTTCACTGTGCACATGCGGTGTTCTTCTATAGATGACATCGTAATCATACATTTGTCTTCATGTACGGCTTCTTCTTTCTTGGCTGGTGTTGACAGTGTCCTGGACTTAAATGTGCTATGAACTGAAGCATTTTTTGCGTCTAACAAAGTTGCCATGCAAATGCAATCTTTTTGTCAATATCAGGGTTGGACCGTCCAGGAGGCTTTAGGACCAACCCTAATGGTAACTTGGTATATACCAATGTTTGACTCAGAAGGCACATACGTTAAATCAGGGTCCTTTAACCCTGGTGCTACGTTGTGATTGTGAACTATTCATCTTGTCAATTAGCTCAATAGTAGCTGGGATTCGCCAGGGCTCCAGTACAAATACGGTGATTTTTCAAAATACCGTATTTTTTGAATCATTGACATCCTGTTATCTGTCTTAACTCATTAGATAATCACATTGAGTTTGTACGTTGCTATGATTCACTGTTTGCTATGGTGGGACTTAAGTATTTTTTGACCTCAAATTGGCGTTATTGGCCAAAAGGCCGCTCCTTAAAAGTGTTTAACATGTTGTTTTGAAACAAAAAACATAATTACTATATGTTCATGACCCCTAAGGAGTCAAAGCCAGTTGATACTCAATTTGGACCAATGTGGAGTTAAGTACTTTTTGCGCTCAGGTCTTCAATTGTATGAATAGAGTGAAATCACTTCAGGGTGTAATCGGTTCATAATGATAGAGCCGGTCACAATAGGATTTGAATCGCGTCCAATAAAATTAGGACTGCAGCACAAAAAAGTAATGTTTATCGTACATGTGCAAACGTTTCATGAAATAACGCCATGACGATAGGCCTATAGTATATCGTATGCATATTTGAAATTAGATTTGTAAGATCCCTTTTTCTTGCATTTGTCGAAAATTTGACCTTTTTTTTTGGAAAGCCAACTCTGCATTCTGGGGGCCCTGGCCTTCGTACTTTTCATATTTGGTATTTTTGTTCTGCTTTACTGCTATGATAACGGGCGTTATCCTTATTATTGTTGAATTTTCTGGATGTCTGGGAAAACCTTTGTTCTCCAGCCTTCTTTAAAATGTTTTTCCCGTTCATCTCATCGTGGACCTTCAAATGCAACCTGTAATCGCAAGGAACATTTGATGGGCTGTCCTTAAAAATCCCACAACAGGCCTGACATGATCATTATGCTACTCTCGTTTAATCCTCTAAGACGATTTTCAAAATCAATGATTTGTTTTTGTTAGCTTTAATTATTTCTTCCCTCATACATCAAGCTTATAACCCCCCCAGTGCAATTGTATGGGGGCATAGAAAGTTGATCGACTATAGTTTGAGATGTAACCGACTAATGATGGTATCTAGAGACCAGTTAACCCTCGTTCAACCTGAGCCTTTTTTGTAACAAAACTCCGAAGGGGGGGGGGGGTGGTTACCACCCCCCCTGTGGATTTCCGTTACTGAACAAACCCCCGATTCCTGTAATTTGGTACAAATGAAGCTTAGATTTCTTTTACTTCCTTGTACCAAAATAAGTCTAACTCCCCCATTTATGACGTTCACCCATGACGTTCATATGTTGACAAAGTACGAAAATACTGAATATAGGGTGGAAAATTTGAATAATTTTCCCATTTGAGTTAGCGACTCAACCATCCAACACCCCTATTATAGCTCCTTAAAAATGATGTCATTATATAACACTAGTCCATTCCCATCCAGTAGAGTAAAAACCCCATGAAAATCTGTTTTTCTTTCCTAACCTTTTTGGCGAAAAATGATTTTCCCCACTATGTTGGTCTATGGAAAATGGCAGTTTTGCTGACATGCGCGAACTTTATGACGTCATTTGGGGTGACGTAATGCTAGGCACTTTGGTACTTTAGGTGTGGTATCAACATGGAAAGAGGAGGACCATATCTATCTAGTGGTACCAAAATCAAGTGTCTGTGATTTCCTGTGTTGTGTTATGCATGGTTGGGACTTCTTTTCCGGAGGGGGGTGGTTACCAACCCCCCTATCGATCACTTGGGATCACCCCGTATCTTACCTATAACCCCCGAGTGGATGTTTGTTTTTGGATTAAAGTAGCGGACATGTCAATTGCAATTAATTAATATTGGCCCAAAAAGGGGTTTTTAGCAAGCCCCCCCCCCCCACCCCCCCCCCCCCCTTAATTTTTTTACCCCCCCCCACCCCCCCCCCCCCCCCCCACCCCCCCCCCCACCCCCCCCCCCCCCCAAGTAACCCCCCCCCCAAAAAAAATAACCCCCCCCCACCCCCCCCCCCCCACCCCCCACCCCCCCCCCCCCCATATTTTTTACCCCCCCCCACCCCCCCCCCCCCCCCCCCCCCCCCACCACCCCCCCCCCCCCCCCCCCCCCCCCCCCACCCCCCCCCCCCCCCCCCCCCCCCCCCCCCCCCCTCCCCCCCCGCTGC
The DNA here is from genome assembly GCA_023653785.1 of Ophioderma brevispina. NCBI lineage: Eukaryota > Metazoa > Echinodermata > Ophiuroidea > Amphilepidida > Ophiodermatidae > Ophioderma > Ophioderma brevispina. The sequence continues at coordinate 2,734 of JAMKCH010022646.1, read as the reverse complement.
TCCCCCCCCCCCGCCCCCCCCCCCCCCCCCCCCCCCCCCCCCCCCCCCCCCCCCCCACCCCCCCCCCCCCCCCCTTAATTTTTTTACCCCCCCCCACCCCCCCCCCCCCCCCCCCCCCCACACAAAAAAAATACCCCCCCCCCCACCCCCCCCCCCCCCGATGGGGGAAAAAACCTTAAAGGGGGGGGGTGGTTAACACCCCCCCCTTCCATAGACAGGGGTTAACACCTATTTGTCACTTCGTTTTGCTTGCCCTGCGATCCATTTCCTGCGAATCGTTATGGACCCATAGTATACAACTCATAACAGATACAATTGCCCAGTGTGTAACAGTCAGGCCCGGCTATTTCAAGATACCAGGCCCTAACATGTTTCAAACATTGCTGTTAACCTGTCTATATATTGACAGCTAATACTTAAAGAGTCCATGGTGTACAAAAACCAAGAAACATCAAGTTAAACAAAACACACAAACAAAACCAATAGAGCAGTCAAGCGATCAAACAAACTACGGAAGTGTGCTAGTTTTCCGTATATCTTGCAACACCACCAACAACGAACAGAATATAAATGCTTTGACCCCGTTACGTGTGTAATATCTCTTTATATCACGCGGATAGCATTGCCTATTGGCGAGATTCCAGATGCAACCTGCACAGTTGAGCACAACGAAGTTTTGAAAAAAACACGTGAGCTACCTAGTCGAACTAATCTCCTGCTCAGTTGCTAACATTTTTTTGACTTGGGGGGATGGGGTTGTTGAAAATTAATGAATGAACTGGTGTTTGGCAAAAAAGATCGATTATTAGCACATGTGCGCTCGCGAAGCGCGCTAACCAATTTTTGCCCATTTAGAGAATCTAAAATCATTAAATATAGTTTGGTAATTAGAAAGAAGGCGCGCGAAGCGCGCTGAAATGTACCATAATGGTAAATTTAATTGTTTTGGGTCAAAAACACAGAAAGGGGCATCACATTGGGGGGGAATGATCGTATTGAACCACCCCCCCCCACAAAATATTGGGGGGGGGGTATTATCCCCCACCCCCGGGATTTACGCTATGCTCCGCTTGTATAGCTTTCACTGGCACTCACCAGAATTTGGTATCCTAGGGTTTCTTATTACCTGAGGTCGTTTTCGCCCTTGTGCTCGCGATGAACTTTAAACTGTAATATCCTACGAAAGGTAAAATTTCACCTTGACCTAATTGTACAAGATTCCATGACAACACAATTATTCTATAGGGCCCTGCCGAAAACCATACTTACAGTCCATAACTATCCCTTTAGGTGAGAAACTCTGTACTAAGGGGGTAAAATTAGTTTCAAAGCTATCAGCACTATTTATAGTGGCTATACTCGTGACCTTGGATCTTGAATCTTAAAATTAAAAAGTTCAAGGTCATTCTGGGATAAAAAATTCGCCAGTGCTCAGAATTTTGTTGTTTCAATTCTTGAATTTGGTCGGATTTATGGTAACTGTGTAACGTTTAAATTCACATTTTTTCTCGTTAATATTTAACAAGGGGGAGACTGCAGTGCTATCACCACTACAGCAACACCACAGTATCCCGGGAGATATTTGAGCTTGATTCAAGTGGCAATCCATACAACGTATATCAAATTAAGGCCCGGCCTAGTAGCACTAAAGAAGTGACTCTAATCGTTAATAATGACGGGGACGTAGAAAACGACGAACACTTGGATTGTGTCTAGATTCAGTCATAGGTAGGCCGCCACTGGTGGATCTCGTCCTTCCCTCATAGATCACTGTAACATATGATGACCCGTAAAGTTTTTCATTGCTTCATTGCCAATCTGAGTGTTGGTTATATTAGCCACATCGACACGTGGATAACGGGTCTGAAATCGCCGATTGAAACAACATGAAGTTTGCTTTTCCGCCCTTAGCAATTGGCGGGAAACAATGCATATACACTTGCTGGTGCACAATTCCACACAGATGTTCTATTGTTATAACAAATGTCCTATCTTCCTTTAATCTTTTGGCACAATAAGGTAAGCCCATTGTGCAAGGCAAAATGCAACTTCCCTGTGGGTTTTTCAATCAATCTGCGGCGATTCAACGGTTGGCGCCATCCCCGCTATCCATTGGTAAGTCAGTGGATATGAGCAGGGAAGTGATTGAGGTACGGCGTTCATCCTTAACCTCCAGTTTAGGAGTGTGCGTGCACTGCCCGGGGGGGGGTTGGCGTACCAAGGCCAAGTCATGCTTTACGATATAAATCGCATCAAGCGTATTATTGCGGAGGAGATATTATCGGGAGTTCCTCACCCCCCTGACCCATCGGACACACTTTTTCCTGACATACCTATGAATTTGTCACCTTAACGGAATATAAACCTTTTTTTCCCAAAATTTTAAAAAAAAAATTTCACTGAAAAAAATGCATTATAGTAATATGGCCGTCCTTGTTATCTTGTGTCGTAACGAATCCATTGTAATGGCGTTATTCATAGATAACTCATCTTTTAGCATGGTTCATCACTGTGAATTATACAATAGACTTTAGTTTTCTTTTTGGTAGTGTCCCACCAGCTCTAAACACTACCCTCCTGTGTACATGCAAATGCCTTTTGAGAACATCATCTGATCCAAAGATCTACATTGTATTTTTATATAGATCTTTTTTGTTATGTGTTATATGTTTGCACGGTTGGCTTGTAATGGGTAAACGGTTAATATTGTAAGAAAGATATCCATCATCACCAG